>JAKUCV010000105.1:0-32046 GCA_028386065.3 Turnera subulata | reverse complement strand
AGCTTAATTCTCTACCCCGAAACCCGATTAAACTCCAACGAAAACCGAACCCGTCATACCATCGACTTATTTCCCTTATAACCAAGGTAAAATAATTTATTTCCTTATTCAAAAATCCGGAAATTCCTCAAGGGCAAAATAGGAATAAAAATTTCGAAAATTCCGGAAAAATCAAATTATGGAAATTCGGGGCGTTACAACTTATTTTATTCTAAAGATCAACACATAGTTGGATTCAAGAATAAAATCAGTTATCAATTTCCATTAGAGAGAACTTATTCCCTAATAGATAATTAGCAAATAATTTATCTAGTATTGTTAAGTGCACACAATTTATTGAAGAAGATAAAGTAAGTTATATCCCACAATAGCAACTAATGAATTATTAAAGAAATTCATTTTTTAACAAAAACCAAAAATAGATAATTAACAAATAATTATCTAAGTTTCATTGAAGGCACTTAACTAATTTTTTATTTATCATCTAACACATAGTTAGATTAAAACAAAATAATTAATCATATTAAAGAAACTTATTCTTTCACAAACTGGATAATTAACATATAATTATCTAACATGTTTGACTTTATTTTATTTAACATCTAAGACTAAAATAAAATAACAATCAACCATAAATTTAAAGAAACATATTCTATTCTTTAATTACATTCACAAACTTGATAATTAACGAATAATTATCCAATATGATTGAAATACTTATATTTTTTTTTATCTAACACATAGTTGGACTAAAATAGAAATTAAGCAATCAATCATAAATTAAGAAATATATTCCTTAATTTATATCCATTTTAGTTTGTAAAATAATACCAAACCAACTATTTCTTTCTATTTTTTTTTTCAATGAAATGGCTTAGTTCGGTCGACCATTAATCGGGTCAACTAGCTCAGGTCAACACGTTTATATACCAACCACCCCCTTTTTTTTCAGATTTTCCTTCATCTCCTTCAACTCTTTCACAGAAAAAAAAAAAACACACAGCACGCGAGAGAGGCTTGCCCCGATTCTCGCATCCGCAGGTTTGGACAGACCACCGCCAGCTCGACACCGGCCCCGAGCAGACACGCCGAAGCAGCCACCAAGGCCGCCACCTGCAGATGCTTCCGTCGGAGAAGAAGATCTCCACGAAGGAGACGCCGTCGCAGAGGAGCTCCGAGCAGGGCGGGAGGAGGAGCAGCGAGTCACGAAGACCCACCACCGTCGGTCGCCGCTCTCTCCTCGCCTCGGGTCGCGAGTCCCGACCCACGAGGGGAAGGGCCGGCAACCATCGCGAGCCGCAACCCACAAAGGGGAGGGCCGGAAACTGCCGCGAGCCGCAACCCACAAGGAGGAGGGCCGAAAATTGCCGCTCTGCCCGTCGCTGTCGTCTCCTCGCCTCCCACAGGCACGCACGGCTGCGGCCTGGAAAAGACGCCACCTCAACCGCGTCGTCTCACGCACTGCCCGGAGCCACCGTCAGCGACCACACAGGCGCAACAACCGCCACGAGAGTACACCGTCGAGCCCGCAACAGTGACCAACGCCACAAGCGCCGCTGTTGCTCCTTCGTGGAAAGCTGCCGCCCCCTCGACCTTTCCGCGCGCCTCTGCCCGGTTGTGGTGATGAACACCATAAGCGCTGCCTCGCTCCTCCGCCTCTTTTCGCCCGTCGCCGGAGAAGATGAAGAGGGAGAGCGAGCAGCGAGCACAAAGACGCGCACGGGGACATGAGCACAGAGCCCGTGTATCCCCTGCCTTGCGTCACCGCTTCACCACCCGAAGCCGACCACTACAGGCCACTGCCCGCCTCTCTTCCGTGGTCTCGGGGTGGGTTTCCGGGTATAAGACTCTCTCTCAATTAGTTGCATATGTTGTTGGTTCTTTCACAAAGAATCTCTAATTTGCTTTGCACGAATAATTTTGAGCTTAATTGCACAAATTGATCATTGGGATTATATTGACAGAAACAATGCATATTGATTGATTGTGGTATGCATATGCACAGCGAAAGCTGTAACAGTCATTGTGATTGATCATTGAGATTGATTTTCTTTGATTGTGATGCATATGCATTAACTCTTTGAATTAAACAGTCATCAATGCATAATTTCCGTTTCCAGCAGGATTATTCCACTAGTCTTAAATGTGCATAAAACAGGGAATAAAACGCACTGCTCCGCTACCAATGTTAGGAATTATAGGCATGCTTAACACATAAACACTCTATGCACAGCGGAAGAATTAAATAAATAGAATAGAAAACTTATCTGTTTCTATAGATTGGAGCCCATGAATCTCTGGATCAGTGGTACTTCTGGATCATCAGTGTGTGTATATTGGTCGGGAATTAAATCACAAGGAAGTAATCCACATACCACAGCCTAAATACCCTCAAGCGTATGAAGAATTAGAGAGTGTTATTTCTATGTTTTCCTTGTGTGTTTATTTGTGTGTTGAGGAGCAGCTTCCTCCTTGGCTTTTATAGCAAGGAGGAGCACAAATTATAACAATTGATTATTGTTCATTATGTGTCCATTAGTAGGTGGATTAGTGGTCACTATGTCATATATCTTATCTTCCACCAAAATTCCACCAAAATCATCATTTCACACTACTACAAATTCAACTCCAGGAGGTACTGAACTTCCAAACTCTATTGCACGTTTCCTGGCGTTTTGGTACTTTTCAGTTTTGTCGTACCTTGGGTTCAAACTGTATCCATCAGGTCTACTAGGATTAAGTATTAACTTCTCCAGCCCCGAAGCATTCTTGAACACGTACAGCAAGAACTCCACATCTGACACAAAACCACAAAATCCGATTACTTCCACTATCTTAAGACTCCCAAGGGAATCTTCACTCTTCAGCTCCCGCATCTTCCTGGACAGCTGTTCTGCTAGTGCTACCTACAGGGAGAAAAGAATAATTACTTCCACATAAAAGAAGAGAGAAGAGAGCAAAGAGCAATACTATGCACACAACAACAGATAAAACAATGGAAGTCCTGTTTGTCAAATTTACTGCAGAGCCAGTTCCAAAAATCATGGGCCTATATATAAATTCAATGAATGGGAAAGTTTACTTTCTGTTAAATTTGGAAGGATGATGATCCAAATTAGTCCACCGAACACCACTTGTGGGGAAGAACTTAAAAGGTCAGCCATAATTATTATCACAAAATTTCTAAACATTTGTCAATAGAGTTGCATATACAAGATGTATAGCTCACGAATCTAGTGTAACTTTAAATCTAGCTAACCAAAAAAAAAAAAATAACCACCACATAGAACCTTCTACAAAGAGACCTGTATATAGCAAATGATGAGATTCTATGAAGGATGCTTAACTAAACCTTTTAGAAGAGGAATACGCACCTTTATCACAAGTCTATACAAAGAGGGCAATGCTATGAGAAGGATGCTTAACGAAGCCAGGTCATCCCTAACTTCGGTAAAATCAACAAACAACTCCAAATGTTTAAGGCTAGTCAAGCTCCCAGCTTTGATAGGGACCTGCATTTTTGCCAACCAATATAAGACAATATCACAAGCTTCAAACATACACAAATATACTCACAACAAAACCGGGAGGAAACGGCAAAATCAATTTGAACAAGGGATAGCTATGCTTACATAAGATGGTGGGACCCAATCCCCTGTAAACCACTGGAGCTGCGGTATGCTGCTAGAAATCTCATCCATGTGCTCCATCACGTAACAGCCATATTCTCCGCGTACGGAGAATTCCTGGAGATGGGGTACATGCTTAAAAGGATTGGGGATTGTAGGCCCAACGTATTCGAAGGATTCAATATTTGGTGCTGAAATCTCAAAGGCTTTCAAATTAAAGCATAGTGATATCTGCAAGAACTTCAGCTTGAGTGATGAACCGGATACTTTAAGCCTCGTCAAACTAAAAGATTTCGTCACGCTGAGCACCTCGAGAGACGGGTTGCTGGATAACACAGCCTCCAAATTTTCACCACTCACATCCACCCACGTAAGATGCAGCTCCCTCAAAGAAGAGTATGCAAGCAACTTTGATGGAAACGGATAAAACACAGCACGACATTGGGGATTCCCTGCAAGGTTCAGGTCCAGGTTCTTGACTCTCTTCTCTATAGCAAAGTCAACCCAAGTATCAATAGCCGATCTTGCTTCGATTGTCAGGTTGAAACAAACCCTTAGTTCATCAACAAAAGGAGCTCGATATGATCGCAATTCTTGGTTCACCCACATTACAAACCCGTCCCTCTCAGTTGGAAGAGCAGATGATGGTAGTTGAATTAGTGCCAACTTACTCAGTCTACTTAAACCATCAAAATCCAATCTGCCGCTGTATGAAGTCCACAAGGACATCCACCTGGTGGATAGGACGCTTGTCCTTGCCGCTTCTTTCATTGTCAAGCGCGACAGAATACAGGCAAGAATATCATCTGACAATTCACTAATTCGATCCCAATAATCTTTTCTTACTCTTTTACAATCCATCCTCCAATTACGGTACGTAGGAGTAACAGAACTGATTTTTTTTTTTCCTACAGTAGTGTCTTCTTGTTAGCAGAGAGAGGATGTATACCCTCCACCAAAACACACAAACCACACACATCTAGGAGTATGACCCTTTATATATACAGTGTATCACAAATACTATAAAACCTAATCCCTTAAGGATTAGGATTCCTATCACACACAACTCAAATTTATATTAAATAAATAAATACTAACTTAGTTTAATATTCCTACACTTCACTTGAAACTAAAACAAATCACCGACAAGCTACAAGCATATTACAGGACATTGTTAAAAAACTTAAAACGTCAACTACAAGTACCATAAAGCAACAGAAATAATGGTAAAAAGATTTTATCAACCTTACCAATAGGGTTTCTGTTTTGTATTAAGAGGCAGGGCAACGAAAATCACAATGACCTTTTGATTTCTTCTCACAAAAGACGGACCATTTAATTATGGGCTGGAGAATTGGACCGGTTGACAAAAACTAAAAAAGAGCACTGCTCTCTCTTAATTGTGGACTGTGTCACCACTACCAGAAATCCACAAGATAAATTACGGACTGGGAAGAATTTTTTTTTCCTAAATCAAGTCGGTATTAATAATAGTAGTAGCAAATTTATTATTTTTTTGGAAACATATTATATATTAAAATTAATCATGTGAAACATGATACAGAGACACCAAACTTGAGCAAACCTAATATCTGAACATAATACATACCTAATTTTAAATTGCTAACAATGATCATAAAAATATATAATCCATATTTAAAGACAAGGCAGTGAACAAACATCCATGGTAGTTCTCTCGAATTTTCTTTAATCACCTTGTTTAGGATAGAGGTGGCAAAATGGGTTGGGTACCCAATAAGTTATTCATCTATACCCATTATAAATGGGTGTTTTGGGTATAAATAGGTAAGTGTAAAATTATTTGGGTCTTAATAGATAAAATATACCCAATTGACCCATTTAACCATGGGTGTTTGTAGGTTGGATAATGGATATCCATGATACCTAAATATTAATAATCTAATTCAATGTAGCTATGTGGGCCTATATTGGCTAAATTGGGCTTGACCAGGCCCATCCTTATGAGCCCAATTAGGCCCACCTCATATAACCTGTCAGGACTGATTGGGGCCCTAATAGGCCTAATCGGACCCGGTCTGGGCCATCTCATATGGGCCGGGTTAAGCCCGACCAAATCCATTCCATCCATGTTTAATTTGGCTTATATGAGTTGTTTCAGGTTAATATGAGATAGATCGGAATAATATTAGAAAAGTTAAAAATATTAAAATACAAATTTTAAAAAATTGATATTAAGATTAAATGGATAGATAGGTATGGGTATGAACTGTATTAAATGGGTCATAATGGATATGGTTATCTATTTAAATTTTTTAATGATGGGTCATAAATGGATAAATGGATATAAATGGGTGTGAACCATTTATGTATCAACCCATTGATACCCATGAATAACTACTTTGCCACCTCTAGTTTAGGATGACATAGGGGCTGGTTAATACTAGCCTCGCTTCCTCCTGAGAGTTGGGGAACATTCTTCCATACTTTTCTTGTCCGCAATTTTATCAACTGAAGTGAGATTGGTGTTTGCTTCATATCCTTTCTTAATGTGAACAAACCTGCATCAAAATACCGCCCCTCCAAACCCGGGTCAGGTTTGGCGTTGCCGTCTCCATCGTCATCATCACCGCCGTCCTCATCCTCACCGTCGGTGACAACGATGTTGCTGCCTTCCTCTACTACTACCCATCATCATGAGTGGATAAAACTTCCTAAAAGGGAACAAACACCAAGAACGAAGAACTTTAACTCTTGAACCTCCCCAAGGAGGAAACTTGAATATCCAGATCAAGATTTGGAACTGGAAGAAGTGTTGAAACAACACACTTGATGAAGTTTTAAAAACTAAAAGAGGGCAATGCAAATATATGGTTTAAGGACTGAGATTGAAACTGTTCTTTGTTAGAAAGTCACAGAGATTAAGATGGAGCATCATATCAAGGTTGGATTTTGAAATAACGATGGAGGATTAAACACTTTCAACCTTAACCCTCGTGTTCACAAGACCACTTAGCAGTAAATATATCACAATAGATATATCTCAAACCAAGGGGAAAGAAGAAAAGAGGCAGCATATACACTAACCCATATTTGATTTCAGTGTAATTTGATGGAGGTGAATAAAGTATAAACTAGCCATTTTTGGAAAAGAAACTCAAAAAGCACAACCTGAGAGATAGAACTTTCTTTTTATTTCTCCCTTTCAATATAAACTAGCCTTAGAAAATATATTAGTAGCAAATTAGCAATGCATGCGGAGGAGGACACTGGCGGCGAAATCCTATAGTAGAGAGAGGCCATCATCGGTGAGATAAAAAAAAAGAAGGCGATACGCTTCCAACCACCATCAAGATGTCTCCGGCCAATTTTTCAACAAAATATTATGCTTTTGTGCTTTTTAAAGAACAAAAATAAAAATGAACTTCAAAAGGTTAGGAATTTCCATAAGTAAAAATTATGCTTCCATGGTTAAACTTCAAAAGGCCAAATTTTACTAAACTTAAGCTTGGAGTCTAGTACGTAAAGAAACACAATTATATGGGGTTAATTACATATTGACCCCCTGTATTCTCGTTTATTATTCACGAACTCCCTGAACTTTTTTTTCGTCAATCGACCACCTGAACTCCCAATTTCATGCAATTGACCCCCTTCGTCCACGGGCAGATGGATTCCGTCACTTACACTAACGGAATGCAGGGATGGATGACACGTGGCAGCATCGTAACCGTTCAATAATTTTTTATTTTTTAACAAAAAATACGAATTTATTTTTACATAAAATTAAATAAAATTCAAGAAAATAAAAAAGTAAAAGAAACAAAAATATATTAACAAAAAAATATCGAAATTAATACTACAATTCTCTAAAAATATGTAAAGCTCGTATTAATTACTAATTATTATTCCCTAAAAATATAGAAATCTCCCATTAATTGGTATAAAAAAAATATCTTAAAATTTAGGAAATTAATAATTATTATTCCCTAAAAAATATGGAAAGCTTCCATTAATTAGTTTTTAGGAAATTAATAATTATTATTCCCTAAAAATATGAAAATTCCCAATAATTAGTATAAAAATAGAAAAATATCTAAATTTTAGTAAATTAATAATTATTGTTCCCTAAAAAATATGGAAAGCTTCCATTAATTAGTTTAAAAATAAAAAGTACCTAATTTTAGGAAATTAATAAATATTATTCCCTAAAAATATAAAAGCTCGCATTAATTAGCATAAAAATAGAAAAATACTTAAATTTTAGGAAATTAATAATTATTCCCTAAAAATATGGAAAGATCCCATTGTTGGGCTGATTGACACGTGTCAAAATTTTATTCATTCAATATTTTTTTTATTTTCTTCTTTTTCCAATTTTTTTAAAACAAAGTAAAAATATCGTATCAAAGAAAAAAATAGAAAAAACCATTAATAGACGAACCCCTCTCCCTCACTGCCAATTTTTTCCTCTCCTCTCCTCTTTTTCTTTTCTTTTCTTTTCTTTTTCTTCATCCTCCACAACAACACTCCTCCTCCTCTATATCCTTATCGCCTTTTTTCTCTTTTCTTCTACTCTTCTTTTTTTTTCTTTTCTTTGTCTCTTTTCTTTTTCTTCTTCCTCCTCCTCCACCACCACCACTACCATCACCACCACCACCACCACCACCACCACGCCGCTTTTTTTTTATCTCTTCTTCTTCTTTGCTTCTTTTTTTTTTTTCTCTTTTCTCTTTCTTTCTTTTTTTCTCTTTTCTTTTTCTTCTTCCTCCCCCACACTCCTCACCCTGCTCCTCCACCACCACCACCACCACGCGGCCCTTTTTTTTTTCTCTCTTCCTCCCTCACGCTCCTCCTCTTCGCTTTCTTTTTTTCTCTTTCTTTTTTTTCTTCCTCCCCCACACTCCTCCCCTCCTTCCTTCTCTGTTTGATTTAGGGATTAGATTTGGTTTGATTTGGGGATTGGATTAGGGATTGATTGGGCTGGATTTAGAAATTAGATTTGATTTAGGAATTAGATTGAGGTGGATTTGATTTACGGATTGGATTGGAATTGATTTGTTTATGTATTTTGTGGCAAAGAAATTATTGATGAGGGAGTTGAGTTGGGTAGGGAATGACCAGAGAGGAGGAACGATTCATCATTTTCTATTTTTTTCCTTTTCCATTATCTTTTTTATCTGAAAAAATTAAAATAACCAAAAAATTATTAAATGGTTAGAGAGGAGGAACGATTCATCATTTTCTCTTTTTTTTCTTTTCCATAATCTTTTTTCTGGAAAAATTAAAATAACCAAAAAAATTATTAAATGATTTAGAATCTGATTGTTTTCCATTTTTTCTTTTTTTCTTTTTTTCTTTTTTTCTCTTTTGATATAATATTTTTTATTCTATATTTTTAAGAAAAAGAAAATAGAAAAAATTGAATGGTTAAGATACTGTCACATGTCACTTATCCCTGCATTCCGTTAAATCATTTAACGGAAACCTAAAATTTCTAACGGAGGGGGTCAATTGCATGAAATTGGGAGTTCAGGTGGTCGATTGATGAAAACAAAGTTCAGGGGGTTCGTGAATAATAAACGAGAATACAGGGGGTCAAAATATAATTAACCCCAATTATATGCCAGATTTAATTTTTTTTGGTAAAAGAATGAATTTTTTTTTTATGCTAAGAAGGAATTTATAGTTACCTGAATTCACGTGTGACAGTAGAGCCTAAGGCATCTGCCGTCAAAATAGTAAGGCAAGAGTCCTAACATATCAGGTGTAAAATTAGCTTCTTGATAAATGTAGGTGCACGTGACATTCTATGGCCGTTGGAGCATGTTCCTGATACACTCCATGAGTGGGACTTGCTCCAAACGGCTTGTTGATGGATCATTTAAAATGTGAATAGCAGACCCACAATTTGACTCAATGTGTAGAGAGAGTATTCCCAAATCCCAAATAATTGAATAGCAGACCCACAATTTGACTCAATGTGTAGAGAGAGTATTCCCAAATCCCAAATAATGCACAGATTATCATAAATTGCAAGCAAATAATGGACTGCAAGGACCCAATTTTCATCTGCCATACGAGGTACTCCTCCCGCTGCTGCTCCTCGAGTATCCTGGTTAACTGTGCTGTCGGAGCAAAGATAAAAAAAGTAAGAAGCAATTGCAGAGGATTAATTAGAGTTACAACTCCAGTTTCGGAAAATAAGATCCAAGAGACATATCCTACCGGAAATCGCAAAACAACATCCTCACACTACTACAAATTCAACTCCAGGAGGCACTCTACTTCCAAACTCGATAGCACGTTTCTTGGCATTTTCATACTCCTCAGTTTCCTCATACGGTGGGTAGAAGGTGTGTTCCTGGGGTCTACTAGGATTAAGTATTAGCTTCTCCAGCCCCGGAGCATTTTTGAACACGTACAGTAGAACTCCACATACACAAAGCCACAAAATCCTATTACTTCCATTATCTTAAGACTCCCAAGGGAATCTTCACTCCTCACCTCCTGCTTCTCTCTGGATAATTGTTGTGCCAATCTTACCTACAAGGAAAAGAAGAATACTTATTTCCACATAAGATAATTAAAACTAAAGTAACAAAGAAGAGACCATAGACCAACAATATGCACACAACAACCGGATACAACATTGGCATTCCTATTTTATCGTATCTTTTTTTTTTCCTTCAAAATTCTTTTACAGCAGAACCAGTTCCAAAAATCATGGGCCTATATATAAATTCAATGATTGGGAAATTTTAATTTCTGTTAAATTTGGGAGGATGATCCAAACTAGTCCAGCAAACAACACTAGTCGGGAAGAACTTAAAAATTGGCCATGATCATTATCACAAAATTTATAAAGATTGTCAATAGAGTCGAATATATAAGATGTATAGCTCATAAATCTACTGTAACTTTAAATCTACCAAATTATTAACCACCACATAGAATCTTCTACAAAGACACCTGGGTATATCGCAAATGATGACATTCTAAAAAGGGCGCTTAAGGAACCATTAGAAGAGGAATATACGCACCTTTATCACAAGTCTATACAAAGAGGGCAATTCTTTAAGAAGGATGCTTAACGAAGCCAGGCCATCCCTAACTTTAGTAAAATTAACAAACAATTCCAAATGTTTAAGACGACTCAAGCTCCCAGATTTAATAGGGCCCTGCTTGGCAACCAATATAAGAAAATGTCACAAGCGTCAAACATACCACAAATATACTCACAACTAAACGGGGAGGGAAATGCAAAATCAATTTGAATAAAGGATGGTTATGCTCACATATAATAGTGGGTGTGGGTTCCAGTCCGCTTCAAACCACTGGAGCTGCGGTATGCTGCTAGAAATCTCATCCATGTGCTTCATCACGTAACTGCCATATTCTCCGCGTACAGAGAATTCCTGGAGATGGGGTACATGCTTAAAAGGATTGGGGATTGTAGGCCCAACGTATTCGAAGGATTCAATATTTGGTGCTGAAATCTCGAAGGCTTTCAAATTAAAGCAATGTGATATCTGTAAGAGCTTCAGCTTGAGTGATGAACCGCATACTTTAAGTCTCGTCAAACTATGAGAACTTATCACTCTCAACACTTCGAGAGATTGGTTGCTGGATAACCCGGCCTCCAAATCTTCACCACTCACGTCCACCCACACCAGATGCAGCTCCCTCAAAGAAGATTATGCAAGCAACTTTGATGGAAATGGATAAGACACAGATTCACGTTTAAGGACGCAACATTGGAGGGTTCCTGCAAGGTTCAGGTCCAGGTTCTTGACTCTCTTCTCTATAGCAAAGTCAACCCAAGAATCAATAACTGACCGTGATTCGATGGCCAGGTCGAAACAAACCCTCAGTTCATCAGCAAAAGGAGTTTGAATTGATTGCAAAACTTTGCTAACCCAGCTGACAAACCTCTCCCTCGGAAGAGCAGATGCCAGGGGATGATGTAGATGATTTAGTTCGAAACTACTCGGTGTACTTAAACCATCAAAATCCAATCTGCCGCTGTATAAAGTCCACAAGGACTTCCACCTGGTGGATAGGACACTTGCCTTGCCGCTTCTTTCATTGACAAGCGCGACAGAATACAGGCAAGAATATCATCTGACAATTCACTGATTCGATCCCCTTTACTATCCCCATAATCTTTTCTTTTTCTTCTACAATCCATCCTCCAATTACGTACGGTTGGGGTAACAGTGACTGATTTTTATTTTTTTTCAGTAGTGTCTTCCCTTGGAACTAAAACAAGTTGCAGACAAGCTACAAACATATTAGAGGACATTGTTAAAACTTAAAACGTCAACTACAACTATCATCATAAAGAAGAGCAACAGAAATAATCGTAGAAAAGTTTTATCAACCTTACCAATAGGGTTTCTGTTTTGTATTAAGAGGCAGGGCAACGAAAATCGCGATGACCTTTCGATTTCTTCTCGCAAGAGACGGACCATTTAATTATGGGCTGGAGAATTGGACCGGTTGACAAAAACTAAAAAAGAGCACTGTTCTCTGTTAATTGTTGTGGGCTGTGTCACCACCACTGCCAGAAAATCCACAAAGTTGGTAAATCACGGACTGGGAAGAATTTTTTTAAAAAAGAAATTGCGTCGGTCTTAATAATATTAGTAGCAATGCATGCACAATCCAACAAATAAATTACAGTTTATATATTTCGACAAGAAATTATATGTTTGAAATAGTTTATCATTTAATTTCTTATTTTTCCATAATCATCATCACCCTAAAAAAAAAAAAAAAGTTACAACATATGAATATAATAAATTGTAAATTATAAAAAATACGATTACTAGAAAAAAGACAAATATTCTCCAGTGGTAAGCACCTCATCGATGATACTCGAGGATGATAATACCTTTCCTTATTGAACAAAGAAACAATTTTTGTTTTTGGTCGTAAAGAAAAAGAAACCAATTAGGATGAAGCAATTTTTGGGAAGTAAAAAATTGAAGCCCAGCTACTATACAAGTGGAAAATCACTGGCATTTACTAATGTTGACGACGTGGTACTCTCTGTCAAAACTCAAATACGAAACAATTCGGTGGAGCCCACAATATTTAGCAATATTAGAGTCGTTTATAGGAGACGCCGCATTGTGGGTAGAACACAAGACGGATGTGTGAGGATCACCGTAGCAGATCAGGAGCTCTATAAGTTTTTGAAATTCAAATGAAACTTTTATAATAAGGTTCCCCTCCTCCCATCCCATCCCATCCCACCAGAGCCAAGGCAAGGCAGGATCGATCCAATCTCTGTCATCATCATCATATCATTTAAAACAAAATCCTTAACAAGCGCTCTTCAACGGTCCTTTTTCCTTAAACGGCTATTCTCTTCTCTCTCTTTCTCTTTCTCTTTCTCTTTCTCCCCCAAAGACTTGAATCAAATCAATTTCAAGCCCCTTCTTTCTCGCACTTTTTTCTTCACACACGCAAACACACATTTTCTCGGGAGAAAGAAAGAAAGGAAGCATCACACATTCTTCTCTGCTTCAACCGCTCACCGCTTCCTCTTAATTCTCCGTTCAGGTGTGTTTAGAGATCTCTGGTTATTTCTTCTTCTTTTTTTCTTCTTTTTTTCCTTCATATCTGCTGTTGTTTTCTGTTTGGCTGGCCAGAAAGGTCCAGAAAACCTAAGAGAAACGGAAATGTACCTTTCAGGTTCTGCATTTAAACCTTGAAATTTGCCTATAAAACTGAAAGAGATAAAGCAAAACGCGAACGAAGCGAGATTTTTGTTTTTAATTATCCCTTAGTTTCCTCTCTAGGTAAAACGTAAAGTTTGAAATTCTCTTCCTCTTTGGTTTGAATCAGCTGGAAAATAGGAGGCAAAGTTGTGAAGGACATGGAAATTGTTTGTTGAGGGTTTAGATTCCGAGTTAATTCCATATTAGTTTTGTCAGTTCCTAATTCTAAATTATTAATTACGCTCTGGAATATTGCTATTTCTGGTTTTTTCACTGATTTTGTTTCTTTATTTGGTTTCAACGACAACTTTAATTCGTAGCTAGGTATATATATTAGGAATAGAGGCCTTGAAGGCATGTGCATAGATGTTAATTGTACGGCTTACGGAATTTTTTAGTGGCTTTCATGTTTCTTTTGCAGGCAGAGGTTTATCGAAATGTCTAACCCCCAAAGTGATCCGCTCATGCAATTGGAAACCACATGTGGATCCCTTCTATACGAGTTACAGGTTACTTTCCTTTTTAAAAAAAAAAAGTCAAAGGGGACTTGGCTCTTATTGAATAACTCTGTTAGTTGTAGATTCCAAAGTCAATTTGTTTACTGTTTGAATGTGTAATTAGATTATCTGGGACGAGGTTGGGGAATCTGACACCGAGAGGGACAAGATGCTGCTTGAGCTTGAACAAGAATGTCTGGAAGTGTACAGAAGGAAGGTGGATCAGGCAAACAAGAACCGAGCTCAGCTGAGACAGTCAATTGCTGATTGTGAAGCGGAACTTGCTGCTATCTGCTCTGCAATGGGGGAGCGACCAGTACATATTAGGCAGGTTAGAATGAAGTACATTGTCTTCTTCTTTTCTTTCTTCTGTATCTTTAATAGTTCTAGATTGTTTGGATTCTGTACATTGATTTTGTTCTGTAAAATTAGTTTGGTAATTATTGCCATATAAGGATTAAGGTAGCTAATTTCCAATGCGGATGAAATTCAATTGAAGTTGATATGATGCAAGTGACGAGTTGGTGGATATTGAGTTTTTGTAGGAAAAAAAAACACTATGTCTGACATGAATATTACACTTGCAGAGAATAGTTTGGTAGTATGACTAACTTTCTGAAAATTTTCTGAAGTAAAAGAGCTCAACTACGTGAATTTGCTTTTCTTTCCCTTTTGGGTACTCATACTTTTGCTATTTCAGGCAGATCAAAATGCTGCAAGCTTGAAAGACGAGCTTCGCACAATCCTTCCACAACTTGAAGAGATGAGGAACAGAAAATCAGACCGCAGAAAGCAGTTTGTTGAAGTATTAGAGGACATACAGAAGATCTCAACTGAAATCTATGGATCCCCGAGTCATATACCGGTGGATGAAACTGATCTGTCTTTGAGAAAGCTCGAGGAGTTGCACAGACAATTGCACACTCTGGAAAAAGAGAGGGTTGGATTCTTTACTTCCATAATCAAGTTTTACTTCTCACCTTCTGGAGTTGTTTACGGTACTCACTTAACTTTTTCTCTGCACAGACTGATCGCCTGAAGCAGGTTCAGGAGCACCTGGATACGTTGACTTCGCTATGCTCAGTTCTTGGTATGGATTTCAACCACACGGTTTCTCAAGTTCATCCAAGTTATGGTTCTACCGATTTACCAAGAAACATAAATGATCCTACAATTCAAAGTTTGGAAACTGCTATACATAATCTGCGAGAGGTTAAAATTCAGAGAATGCAGAAGGTAGGCACCATATTCACTGTATGTCCCATGGGAAAGGAGTGCTATTTTAAGTTGATCGCCATCTGTCCTTATGTCATGACAGCTCCAAGATCTTGCTACTACAATGTTGGAGCTGTGGAATTTGATGGATACTCCTATTGAAGAGCAGCAAGAGTTTCAGAACGTTACTTGCAATATAGCTGCTTCAGAACATGAAATCACTGAACCGAACACTCTTTCTGTGGATTTCATCAATTATGTGAGTTGCAAGCATGTCATTGTTTACAGTTCTTTAATTTCCTTGTTACCTGCCCTCTTGGTTGTTATGGTGCAAAATTTCTGGTTTAGTAATCTCATGAGGATGACATACAGGTAGAGGCAGAAGTATCACGGTTGGAAGAGTTGAAAGCAAGCAAGATGAAAGAACTTGTTCTGAAGAAGAGGTCAGAACTGGAGGAGATCTGTAGAAAGACACATATGGTTCCAGAAGCTGATACTGGAATAGAAGATGCCATTGAAGCTATTGAATCTGGTATATCGTCTATCATGGATCATAATGACCACATTAGTGCACATATTTCTCAACACTGAATGTTTGTTCTTTCATTCATATTCCTTTTCAGGGAACATGGACCCTTCTGATCTGCTTGAACAGATTGAGCTTCAAATTGGTAATGTAAAAGAAGAAGCTTTTAACAGGAAAGAAATACTAGAGAAGGTTGAGAAATGGTTGGGTGCATGCGAGGAGGAGTGCTGGCTGGAGGAGTATAACCGGGTTAAGCATCAGCCTCAAGTCCTTGAATTAGTCATAAAATGTCAGTTTCTGGTGTTAATATCAACTTATGCCCATACAGGATGAGAACCGATATAATGCTGGCAGAGGAACGCACCTTGCTCTCAAACGTGCAGAGAAAGCTCGTGCTTTAGTCAGTAAGCTCCCAGGTATAGGCGGTTTCCTACCATTAATAACTTTACACGTTAACTGTTTAGTCAGTAAGCTCCCAGGTATAGGCGGTTTCCTACCATTAATAACTTTACACGTTAACTGTTTATCGTTTGATTCTCCCAGGACACAGTGTTTTAACATTTCTGTTGTTGTTGCTCATAATCCATTTTTGTTAGCGGTCTGCTTCTTGTATTAAGGACAATTGCTTTTGTAATATTCATCCAGGCATGGTCGAGGCATTGGCTGCAAAGACGATGGCATGGGAAAAGGAGAGAGGAATTGAGTTCTTCTATGATGGTGTAAGTCCTGATCTTTCTTATGAGTCAAAGTCACTGACGGTTGGTTCAAAGTGTTAGTTGTGTGCGAGTATTACTTTTTGTGCAAATCCATCTGACTCTCTCCTGTTAACCTCTCTATACCAGGTTCGCCTTCTTTCAATGCTTGAAGAGTATACTATACTGCGGCAAGAGAAAGAGGAAGAAAGGCGAAGACAGCGGGTAATACCTGCTTCTTCAATTCATATGATTTTCTGCTTGAACGCTGCAAGAGGCATTTATTGTTAATGCTTCGTCGCCAGTATCCAAAACATTATTAGTTCAAAAATATACTTGCGCCTTGAGCTAGCTAGTATAGACATTTACTTGAACATCTTTCTAGCCACAACTATCTGGTTGGATAGATTTTACTTCAGAGACCACAATTATTCTAAACACCTTCTCATCAAGAGAATATGCTAAGTCTAACCTGCCCATGGTTGTGGCTATTTCAGGATCAGAAGAAATTGCAAGGTCAGCTGATTGCAGAGCAGGAAGTGCTTTATGGTTCAAAACCAAGCCCTTCAAAACCTCAGAGCCTGAAGAAAGCTCCTCGAGCGTCAACTGGAGGTGCAAGCAATAAAAGACTCTCACTTGCGGGGCCAATGACTCCCAAAGCTACAGCTACACCTCATGCTCGTCTTGGCAAGAAAACTGAGTTTTCAAATTATGAAGATGGCTTATCAGCAGGTGAGTTCTTCAATATGCTAGAGTTAATAAATTACCAAACAGTTGGTAGCTAATAAGATATTTGCTAAAATATTTTATTTTCCTTTTCTTTGTGCTCTGTTGAAGATGAATTAACCGAAACAGAGCAATAACGGCTTCCCAAACTCCCTCGGGTTCTGGGAGGAACATCAACTGGTTCTTCACAATTTTCTAATTTTTGAAGTAGGTTCTGTCTCTGAGTTTTCTTTTCACTCTGTCTCATTATGTTTATACAAAGACATGAATAGAAATAGCTGTATGCTCAAAAGTCTTGAACAATACTTTTCAAGTACAACCTTAAAAATGGTCACAGAATACCCTTCTGCTCAATGTCTTGAACAATGCATTTCAAGTACAGCCTTAAAAATTCAATAACTTACCTCCCATGGATTAGTAGAATGAACCACCAGCATGGTAAGGATTTGATATTTAACTGTGGTTTCACAATAGTCAGTAGTATGGTTATGCTATACTTCTTGTGTCTGGGCTTTATTTGGTCTTCATTTCTTTCAATATTCTACAGTTAGGAGAGGATTGGATATTGCTGGCCTTCCAGCGAAGAAGCACTCCTTTGGTGCTGTACATGCTCGTGAACCTGAGCCAACACTACGGAAACCCTTTTCTCCCATTTCCACAACAGCTTCATCCAAATCCAACATAGAAGATAACAAAATGCATAGTGAAAAAGTAAAGAAGACCCTTCCAACAACTGATATATCCTTCAGTACTCCCTCGAAAGCAACTACTGTCGCAGCAGATGAAGAAAATAGAACTCCGAAAACAATGCCAATTCCTGTGCCCTCAACACCTTCAACAGTGTCAGTAGCAATGCAGACAGCAATGACACCAGTGCCCATGCCATTTGTTGCCAATCCAGCTGAACAGACTCCTGAAGATATTGAATATTCATTCGAGGAAAGAAGAGCTGGATTTGTTCTTCCAAAAGCAAAGATAAAGTCGATGATACAAGTTTGATAGTCTTAAAATTTTAGGCGAATTAGATGTGAACTGGTCTTATTGGTTTGTTGTTTCTCCTCTTCTTCTGGTACACTTCTTTGTGAGCAAGTCAATTGTATTTGGCTTTTTTGATAGTGTATATACTCTACGAACCCTGACCGTGGACTAGGTTGTCAAAAACACTTATTTCCAAACAACCGTGGACTAGGTTGTCAGAAACACTTATTTCCAAACAAATGTTCACTTGCCATCAATTCCAGTTGATAATATCCCCTGGCTGTAATAGATTTGATTTGACATCTTTGTTATTAGAGATATTCATGTTCATTTAGCCTACAAAACGGTCTGGCTGCTGGTCTTAGATTTGATTAGCTATGTTCCAGCTAACTTAATAGCGCCATCATTTTCTCTTTTCTTTTGGTTCAAGCATCCATCTATTTCTCAAGTAAAACTGAACACTTTTGGGAGAAGAATCTTCGACTGTAAGGTTTTTTTTTTTTTCCGAGAACATAAAGATTCAATTGTAAGGTTGCTCCTTTGCGATTCAAACAAAGTCATCTCCGTCTTCATGCAAGAAAAGCCCTTCGAACTTAGCATGACTGGTCTGTGATTGGAATTTGCGTTATTGTTTTCCCTCAGTAAACCAGTATCCCATATTTTATAAGCTTGTTGTTTAGTGGCACTAATAGTAGATTCCTAAAAATGAGAGGGTGTTTTATTTAGAGATTTTGCATGGTCAAACTTTTAATTTTAGCTGAAAAGACAAAGAAGCTGTCAGTAGTTGGAAAAATGGCATGGCCTCCAACGTTAGCTTTACAGCTTTTAAAAATAATTTTTTAAGGATTAACCAATCAAATGACGAATTTAAAATAGAGAGGCCTTTTTCTTTTCCCAAATTTCGCTGCTTTTTTTAATATTCAAATTTACTAGCTCTGCCATTTATTAATAAATCAACCCTTATTAAATTTTCAAGGCGGACTTGAACCATTTTCTTAACCAAAATTTATACTTTGAATTTTGCAATTAAAATATTGATTATTAATTAAATTCCACAATATTAAATCACGTATACTTTTTTATTTCTAATTTATTTTTCGCCATTTTTTTCCTCACTTTATTTATTTCTCCTCCCTTTTCCGGCAAAACCCTAAATTCCTTTCACTGCCAGAAATTCTGCAATCAGACACAATTTTTTGCATTTTTTCCTCTGTAATTTTTGTATACATTCATTGATAATTTTCGGACAGTCAAAAACCCCACCATTGAAGCTCTGTGCAGTCTCTGCAACAATGGAGATTCAAGCCATAGTACTCACTCAACTGTTGTAATTTGCACTTTAGAGCTCTTGATCTTTCAAGTTTCGAAGCCAAGTTGTGTTCTTTTGTATTTTCCCTTAGCTCTGCTACCTTGTAAATCTCACTTCTCAAAAGGATTTAAACTTCTGGGAATTTTCTTTCTGGGTTTGTTGTACAAGCAGCACTTGAGCTCCACTGACTTGATTTTTCACCTTTGTTAGGCTCTAGGGTTTATAGGGTTTAAGAGGTTTTTTTTTACTGTTCTGTGATCTTTAAATCGATGGAGGTAAAAGAGGAAGTGAGTGCAGGTGTTGCAGTGAAGGGAGATGAAGCTCCTGGTAGCTTCATAGTGACTCCAAGAGCTGAAAATTCAATCCCCAATTCGAACCCTAACCATAACAACTCTATCTCTACCCCTAACCCTAACCATGGCAATTCTATCCCTATCCCTAGCCCTGGCAACTCTATCCCTACTCCTAACCCCAACCCTAACCCTAGCCCGGCCCAGTTTGGTGGCCCTGCGGTGGCTGCCTCCCCGGTGAGTGGGGGAACAGGCACAGGGGTGAAGAAGAAGAGAGGAAGGCCAAGGAAGTACGCACCCGATGGAACCTTAGCGACGGCGCTGTCACCAATGCCTATATCGTCGTCTATTCCACTGGGTGGAGAGTATCCATCCTGGAAAAGGGGAAGAGGAAAGCCTGTAGAATCCATCAAGAAGCAACATAATAGTTATGAGTACGAGACCCCAGGTAAAAGACTTATTCTTTTGTCTTTTAAGGACGCTGATTCTTGTGCTTGTTCGTTCTTAGATTTAAATTTATGGTTTTTTCAGTTAGCTTTATGTCATAAATCTGTGTTTTTTTAGAATTATGTCATAAATCTGTTGATGGAGTTGTTTTGTCATGTGTTTTTAGTGTTTAAGCATTTTTAGATGAGTTGGTTATGTGAAAGCTGTGTGATGGGCGTCGATTGTTTGTTTTTTTGTTGGGTTTTGATTTGAGTTTTGCAGTAGATTATGGAGGATATTTGTTGGTTTGATGTGCGACAGCGAGCGTGAGAGTGGGACCGTTTATCTCTGACATTTCTTTTCCTGATCCCCATATCTGAAATTAAATGGTGGAAGTGAACGGAGAAGAGGATTTGGTTTTGACGAGCATGTAATAAGAAGGAATCTTTCTAGGTTGGAATACTGTAACTGTACTTCTTAGCTCTGGGTAGATACTGTACTTCTTTGCTTTTCTCATGGTAAAATAGCGTGCTTCTACAAAGAAATGGAGAGACTAACTTAAAGAGATATGTCTATGTTGGATCTGCAAATTCTGCAGTATGTTGCATCTTTAAGAGTGATCTTCCCTAAGGTGCTTCTGTTCTTAAAAGCCTGGAGTTCTCGTTCTGTAGGGTTAATTTTAGCAAGTTTAAGTCACATGAGTTCTAAATTTACAAAATATAGCATGAAAAAAACTTATGAATCTCTGTTTGGTGGTACCCATACAGAAAAGGACAGTTAAAACCCAAATTGGGTGGGTTGGGAATGGAGCGATGATTTCTATCATCATTCTTTAAAAAACTGCAGACGCTAATAATGTTTCTCTATACAAAACTATCGAAGTTATGCTCAGCATTAATTTGTACACTATAGTTTCTCCTTGGTTGATTGTCCATCTAACACCAGATACCTAGTTTTGCACTGCAACAATTGTTGAACCTCACCAAAAGTACAGAGATTTAATTATGCAGTGAAAAGGATAGGGGAGGCAAGATATGGGTAAACAAAGTAATCATGTAATCATTCTTCATAACTCTTTCAGTTAAAAAAATAGATCAAACAGGTTCGATGATGGCTCTTTATTTGCTGGATACAGTCTTAGATTTTCAGTCATTGTATTTATTGGGTATCATTATGCACCTGAAAGTTGTGAGTTTCATTGATGTGGGACTGATATTTCATAATATTATGTCACAGGTGAGAAAATTGCTTACTTTGTTGGAGCAAACTTCACACCCCATGTGATCACGGTAAATGCTGGCGAGGTATGCCTCCAAATGGTTCCCCATTGAATTAGGGGTTATGAAAAGAAAAACATGACATCGATGATCTCTTTTATCTTCATTTTTATTGATCTCTCTCTTTTCTTTTTCTTCTTTTATTGAACTTAACTATGTTCCTTAATGTATTTTTTGTTGCTTCAGGATGTTACAATGAAGGTCATGTCATTCTCTCAACAAGGAGCTCGGGCGATATGTATTCTTTCTGCAAATGGCACTATCTCCAATGTCACGCTTCGTCAACCAACTTCTTCCGGTGGTACTTTAACGTACGAGGTGTGAATCATCTTCTTAAAATTTAATTTACAAGCAGGTTTTGATTCCAGTTTCAATGGGGGTAGATTTGATGCACTTGCACGAAATGCATCTTTTGTGGCCTAATTGCCAGCTCACACAACAAATAATCCACACCCTTCCACTGTGATTTTTTTGGTCCACTGGATGACCTTTTTCTATTTACAGGCTATAGTGCTGTATCGGAGCATGAATATTGTCAAGAATTTGCATAAAAATTGTGTGGTGACTTGGGACCTTAACATCAAATAATAGTGATTCGGGGCAAATGACTGGGAATTCAATAATCTTCTGCTTGGTTGTTCCTTGTATAATTTGGTTTGGTTTGAATTCAACCACTCGTTGGAACTTGCTTCATCTTGTATTGGAACACATAAATGACTGCTGAGACCTCTACTCTCGTTAGCAATTGATTATTGCTCATGAAGTATCTTTAAGTATTTTGTCTATTGTTTTGCAGGGTCGTTTTGAGATCCTTTCTTTATCTGGATCATATATGCCTACTGAAAATGGAGGAACAAAGAGCAGATCTGGTGGAATGAGTGTCTCATTGGCAGGTCCAGATGGTCGGGTCGTTGGTGGAGGACTTGCTGGTTTGCTGATAGCTGCTGGTCCTGTGCAGGTACATGATTGTGTCACACCATCCAAGAAATTGGAAAAGTAAAGAGATTTATCAAAGTGGTATTAGATTTTGACTAAAGGAAAAACACACGTTGGGGAATTTAGCAATTTATCTTGTCACTGAGGCAGCAAATTTTGAATGCACCAGGTTGTTGTAGGAAGCTTTCTACCAGGTCACCAGCAGGAGCACAAGAAACAGAGAACTGAACCTGCACCAGCTGTCGTGCCTGCTACTGTGAACATCTTCTCCCCAGAAGAAATGAAAGGGGGCTATGGCGGAGTGAAGCCAGTTCTTATATCTCCGTCATCCATGTATGTTGACAATTCAGTTACGGTTACCCATATGCAGGCCTTTACGAACCCAGCTTCCGACAACAGGACTTCCTCAGCTGAAGATGACTCCAGAGATCATGACCAATCAAACTGCGAGGTTTCTTGCTGATGGCATTTTATGCATGCAGGTTGCGTCTTCATTGTTTTACTGGAGAAACAACGACTTTTAGGCTGATTCAATCTTATTTGACAAAAACATTGAGGCAATGGCTATCTATCGAGATCAATATCAGGGTTTAACATTTGACCCAAAAGTGTATTCTTTGTTTCTAGTGTTAGGTTAGGACCTTTGATTGTTAGGATCATTTTGTGGATGTTGTGTTGTATCATTCTAGGTGTATGAAAACTCGGTTTGCTGTGCCTCTGATTGAGTGAGTAGTATCTGTAACCGAACAAGTGGAAGAGGTTTGAACATGAATTACTGGTCTTCACCACAGATTTTCCAAGGCCTCACTTACTGGAACTTAACTGCTCATGTCTGTACGTACTTTTTATTTGTATTGGGGCACTTGAATCTTTAATTTATCACTTTCACCGCTCAGTTTTCTTTTTCATTGTTTATTACTAGGGAGGATCACGCTGCTCTTATTCCACACTTGTTATCCAACATCTGGCCATTCAATTGTTTCCTACTCTTTTCTTTACACTGATGCAAAGAACATTCTTGACATCAGTTGAAAAGTGATTGAGGAATCTGTAGAACAGGTAAGCGGATAACTGGGTTCTTTGGCGCAAAAATACAAATAGCATCAATCATACTCCTCTCATGCGAGTATTGTCTACCTTTTTCTTATCCATATGGAGTGGAAGGAGAGAATCCACGCCAAATGATGGCTTCACTCACATTCTATCCTCTGCTTCACACGTTGATGAGTAAAAAGATGCCGTCGAAAGTGCCTCTCGAGCTATTCCAAACTTTCCCTTTCATTGCACTTTTCGCTCCTCGTCCATTTAAAAGAGCATTACTAATCACAAAAAAAAAAAAAGAGCATTGAAAATAAAAGAACGAACACCAGGGGAGTCAAAAGGCACAAGACAAAATGGTATGTTGTATTTATAGAAATTGTGTAAGGCGTAGATTGTATTGAATGGTGTTTACAAATATATAGAGACATAATAGACTTGTGCAGCACGAATACATTAATTGTGTTGCCATATATACTAGTTATTCCTTATACTCCCCCTCAATCCTTGCAGAGGCAGGGCAGAGGCAAAGGATTGCTCGAAAGCGTGCAAACTTGGCATGGGGAAGAGCCTTGGTGAAGACATCGGCAAGTTGGTGATCGGTGGGCACATGCTGGACAGCGAGAGCCCCAGAAGAGACATGATCGCGGATGAAGTGAATGTCAATGTCGATGTGCTTGGTGCGAGCATGATGCACCGGGTTAACAGCCATGTAGGTGGTGCTAAGATTATCACAGAGAATGGGAGAGGCAGCGGTGACTGGATAACCAATGTCTTTGAGGAGTTGGCGGAGCCAAATGAGATCTGCCACGGCTGTTGCCAAGGCCCTGTATTCAGCCTCGGCGCTAGAGCGGGACACCGTGGGTTGCTTTTTAGAAGACCAGGAAATTGGATGGGAACCAAGAAAACAACAGTAACCACTGATAGAGCGTCGTGTATCAAGACAGCCGGCCCAATCCGCATCGGTGTATCCGGTGAGACAGAACTCGCGTTGAGGACGAAAATGAAGACCATAGTCAAGGGTACCACGAAGATAACGCAGAATGCGTTTGACAGCAAGCAAATGAGGCTCCCGTGGAGCATGCATGTATTGGGAAACAACACCAACAGCATGCGTGATGTCCGGACGAGTGAAGGAGAGATACTGCAAGCCGCCGACAAGGCTGCGATAAAGAGTAGGATCAGAAAGAGGAGCACCAGTGGTAAGTGTAAGCTTATCTTTAGTAGAAAGTGGAGTCTTGACAGGCTTGCAAGAATCCATGCCAGCTCGGTGAAGAAGATCACAGGTATACTTCTTTTGAGAGAGATGCAAACCAGAGGGATCGCGGGTGGCTTCAATGCCTAAGAAGTATCGTAATGGACCAAGGTCAGTCATGGAGAACTCATGACGCAACTTGGTAATAATGTCCTGGAGAGTTGCAGTAGAATTCCCTGTAATCAAAATGTCATCGACATAAAGCAATAAAATGATATGGGCACGCTCAGTATGGAAGATAAACATAGAAGAATCGGCTTTGCTAGTCCGAAAACCCAGGGTGTGAAGGTAGTCGGAAAAGCGGCGAAACCAAGCCCGAGGAGCTTGTTTGAGGCCGTAGAGAGCACGTCGAAGACGACAAACATGTTGGGGAAATTCAGGATGCACAAAACCTGTTGGTTGTTTCATATAAACTTCTTCGGAAATAGTACCATGAAGAAATGCATTCTTAACATCCAACTGTCGGACAGGCCAAGAGAATGAAGTAGCAAGACTAAGCACAGTTCGAACAGTAGTTGGTTTCACCACAGGACTAAAAGTTTCAGTATAATCAATGCCATGTTGTTGAGAATAGCCCTGAGCAACGAGATGGGCTTTATATCGTGCCAATGAACCATCAGCATTGCGTTTGACCCTGTAAATCCATTTACACCCAATGATATTGTGATGAAGTGGTGCAGGAACAAGTTCCCATGTATGATTTTGCAATAATGCAGTGTACTCATCACTCATGGCAAGTTTCCATTCACGATAACGGGAGGCTTCAGTATAGGTTTTAGGTTCAGGGATTGCGGTGGTTGTAGCAGTGAGATTGAGTCGGTGGACAGGTTTGGTGATACCGTGTTGGGCGCGTGTGGTTATGCGTGGTGGAGGTGGAGGGGAAGGTGAAGGTGAAGGTGAAGGTGAAGGTGAAGTATGTGTTATGAGTGGTGAGGAGATAGACGAGGAGGGTGCGGTGGAAGTGTGAGTGCATGTCAGAGGTGGAGATGGTACATAAGGTGGAATGACTGTGACAGGGTTGGAAAAGGAACCTAAAGAAGATAACATTGGAGAAGTAGTGAAAGAGGGGAAGGAAGGTGAGAGTGCAGGAAACTGAGTTTCATGAAAAGTGACATGCCTAGAAAGAATAATGCGACCAGAGGAAAGTTCAAGGCAACGATACCCTTTATAACCTTCGGTAAAACCTAAGAAGAGACAAGGAGTGGAACGGGGAGAGAGTTTATGAGATACAGTAGAAGAAAGATTAGGAAAGCATAAGCAACCAAAAGTACGAATATGATCAAATGCAGGTAGGGTACCATAGATTTTGTGATATGGTATGGAAAAGTGTAAGTGAGTAACTGGAAGACGATTAATAATGTATACAGCAAAAAATAATGCTTCAACCCAGTATGTAGGAGGAAGGCCAGCATGGAAAAGCAAGGACCTGGTAACATCAATAAGATGGCGATGCTTGCGCTCAGCAGCCCCATTTTGTTGGGGAGTGTGAGGGCAGGAGATGCGGTGGAGGATGCCATTTTGACGAAAATACTCACGAAAATTTTTATTAACAAATTCACCGCCCCCATCAGATTGGAAAACTTTAACAGTAGTCTGAAACTGATTTCGAATGAAGGCAGTGAAGGTAGTAAAATGATGGAAAACCTCACTCTTGTTTTTCATGGGGTAAATCCAAGTAAACTTGGAATAATCATCAAGAAACAACACATAATAACGAAAACCAGTATGAGATGAAACGGGTGATTGCCATACATCACTATGAATTAATTGAAAAGGAAAATGAGATTGCGAGGAGGAATATTGAAAAGAAAATCTATGATGTTTACCAAGTTCACAAGCCTTGCAAAAACGAGAAGCAGTGTTACGGTTGTTGCCGTATACAAGATTATTGGTGAAAAGATAAGAGAGGACATTATTGTTAGCATGAGCAAGACGCTGATGCCACAGTTGACGCGAGGACAGAGAGGCAGTAAGGGCGGGAAGGGGAGAAGATGGACCAACAAAAGCATCGTCGGAGGAAATTGGATAAAGAGGACCACCACTAACGGAGCGAAAAAGAATTTTCTGGGTCTTCGGATCCTTCAAACAAAAACAATTATCAGTAAATTCAGCAACACACTGATTGTCACGACAGAATTGACGAATAGATAAGAGATTTTTGCTTAACGATGGAACATAATAGACAGTGGGTAAGGGAAAAATATGTGTGTTAGTAACGAATTGGGAGGTGCCAATGGCCTGAATTGGAAGAAGAGTACCATCTCCAACACTGATTTGGTCGGGACCAAAATATGGTTTAGAGGTGATCAACATACCAGAGTTATGTGTCATATGAACGGAAGCACCGGTATCAGGGTACCATGCGTTATCGCGAAGGGTAACAGCCGAGAGTGATTGCTGCACTAAATTGGGGCAAGAACGAGCAATATGACCTGTGACACCACAATATTGACAGAGAATAGATGGTGCAGCTCCAAGAATGCCAGGATGAGGTGGTGCCGGACGAGAATAGTAATCATAGCGGGGCACATAGTTATCAGGGCGAGGAGAATAGCCACGAAAACCACCACCTCTACGCCCGCGGCCACGTCCCCGGCCGCGATAAGGAGGCCGATAAGAGTTATTACGATCATGACTTTGAGCAACAAGGGCAGCCTGCTCAGTGGTGGGGTTTTGTGCAAGGGAGACAGTGGAGGTAGAAGATGCAGAAGTAGTAGCAGCAACCATAGCCATAGGAGCAGTAGAAACAGGTGATGAATCCGGAAGAGCCCTTTTGTTCACTCGAGTTTCAAAAGCCAATAAAAGAGAACGAACATGAGTGAAAGTGGGCAACTGAGGTTGAGCAAGAAGAGGATTGACAATACTGTCGTACTCCGCTGGTAAGCCATTCAGGACCTGAAGAACAAGAACACTTTCTGTAGGGTCAGAATTAATCGCTTTCAGAGAATCACGAAGTGTCTTAGCTTCGGTAAGATAGGAGTGCATAGTCTGTGTCGTTTTCGTAAGGTTATGAAAACGAAGCTTGAGCTAATTTTGATTTGCCGAGGCATCATCAATGTAGAGACTATGAATGGCATCCCAGACTTCTTTCGCCGTTTGAAAACCATCAGCATCATAGATGTGTGCTAAAACATCCGGTGAAGCAGTGGAATAAATCCAGGTGAGAACCATGCTATTAGCTTGACACCATTTGGTATAGAGTGGATCGGGAGCCTTGATAGGATCGTGAGGTGCAGGAGGGCACGGGGTGGCACCAGTGACGTGCCCGTCAAGTTGATGAGCACGAAGAGCATTGAGGAAGATGCTCTTCCAGAGGAGGTAATTGGTGAGATCAAGTTGGATCTTCACAAGCCGATGAATATCAGGGGTTGTGGGGGAAGAGGAGGAAGGAAGAATGGAACCAACGGTGGTAGAAGAAAAAGCTGGAGTAGAAGGGCTAGAGGGGGGAGTGGGAGCCATGACACAGAGAAAAGAGAAAAGCACAAAACCCTAATTTGACCTATGCTCCGCTACCATATAGAAGTTGTGTAAGGCGTAGATTGTATTGAATGGTGTTTACAAATATATAGAGACATAATAGACTTGTGCAGCACGAATACATTAATTGTGTTGCCATATATACTAGTTATTCCTTATAGTATTCTGTTCAACACTGTATCAGGATGGATAGCTGGAAATAGTGTTACAACATAAAATTTTCATCGTAGCAACCAAGCACAGGCTATTTTACAGGAGAATCCCTTTTCTTTTCCAAGCACAGGCTCAAAATTTCCTCAGAAAAAAAAAGTACTGCAGTCAATGCAAGGCATGATCAACAGAAAATAACTCCATGACAGCCATCAAAATGTCTCTAGAAGAGGCACGATGTTCTCAATAACTCTTCCCTCCATTCTCTGTTAATTTTTTTGGATAATTTCTTCTACTCTTCTGCTCAGCTCATCATCATCGTTATGGTAAATCTTTCTCAATCTAATTAGTGTAGATTTTGTATTTATTTTTAATTGCTTTATCTAATATTTTTATGTAATTTGCATGCAATAACTTCTTGTGATTATCCTGATATAATTGATGTATGTAGTAGATTCAATTTATGCGTAAAACTAACATACCTATATTTTTTTCTTAATGCAAAATTGGATTTTATTTTTTGAAGTAGAGATGACAGCCAAGAGATATGCAGGGTGGGACAGTAGTTTATTAGTAAGTTTTAAAGTAGATTGCACTAGAAGATATAATTTGTTTTCGTCCACTAATCCGCCACGAGTCATCCAAAACACATCCCACACAATTCTGTCTTTTTTCTAGTAAAGATTAAACAAACGACCATCCATTTTAGAGACAGTTCGCAAAATTGATATCCTTCAAATACTTTTTTGGTCTCATCAGTCAGACCTAATGCTTCTGGTAATAATTTTTCGTTTGATTCTGTGTTAAAAAGTTTTCTCTAATTGTTTCCTCAGACATCTTTTTTTTTTTTTTGAGAAATAATTGTTTTCTCAGAATTAATACTCCTGTTATGGTAATTTTTTTTCTTTTACTTTTTCTGTTTGACAAAGCTTTTTACCCTTAAAACTGGAATACCAGTGGCTATGCCAAAAAAAAAAAAAACTCCTGCTACGGTTCAAGGATCCAATTCGCTTGCGAGGGATAAGTGTTAGGCTTATAGCCATGATAAATCCCAAATGTACAGGCCCATTCCGCGTGTTTGGAGTTTTGACACTTCGCTTCCTTTTTATTAAAGGATGGGCTATAGGCCCAATACTGAGTTTTTCTTATAGGGCCGAATACTGAATTTGTTACATTGAGACGTTTCGATTTAACGTGCCTGATTTAACCTTGAAGGTATGATTTATCCAGGTTTTGGTTTGTTTACGTTGTGCACGATTAGGTGACTCCGTAAACCAATAGCTCCTTTCTGGTAAGGATAATCACACCGCGGGTCCTATAACTTATAGCGAAAATTTGTTTGAGTCTTAAAACGAAAAAACGACTCATTCGAGTCCTATAACATTTGAAAATAATACTAAATGAGTCTCCGTCCAGGTTACCGTCCAATTTTCTGTTATCTTTGCAGATTTTTAGTCTCTATATGTCTATATAATATTATTTTAGTTCCTATACTTCTCTTAAATATTTATTATGATCCCTCGTAAAATAATAAAAAATGGAGAAAGGAGAGACTCAAAACACTAAATGCATCATTGCATATATTAGCCTTTATGATTTAAAATTTAGGATATAAATTAAAGTAATAAGACAAAAATACTAAATGCTAAAATCTTTCCAAACCCCAAACCCAAAACCAAAATTACTAAAATTTAGGATTTAGGATTTACAGTTTAGGATTTTTAAGATTTAGAGTTTAGAGGTTTAGGATATAAAGTTGAGGGTTTTAGGATTTTAGTGTTTATGGTTTTAGGGTTTAAAATTTGAAATTTTAGCATTTAGTATTTTCGGCTTATTACTTCACATTATATTTTAAATTTGTAAACCCTAAATGCTAGTGTATGTAGTGGTATTATATTACACATAAACGAAATAGTGTGATGAGATGCTGCAATATCTTTTATTTAAACAACCATGGTTCGAGACTCTCATTTATCATTTTTTATTATTTTATAAGAGATCATTACGAAGATTTTAAAGAATTATAGAGACTAAAATATTATTATATAGACATATAGGGACTAAAAATCCCCAAAGATAAAAGAAAATTGGACGGTAACCTGGACGGAGACTCATTTAATATTCTTTTCAAATATTATAAGACTCGAATGAGTCGTTTTTTTGTTTTAAGACTCAAACGAGTTTTTGCTATAAGTTATAGGACCCGCGGTGTGATTATCCCTTTTGGCCATAACACTAAATTCTCGTCCCTATAACGAGATAACTTTTAATCATCCCAGTGTTGACGTTTTTTCCTAAATATGTAACCGACAAGGTAATTAAATTAAACCCAAACCATTCCCTTTCTTCCTGATAGTTTTCCTTTCTTTATGACTTATTGTGAATCTATTTTTAATTGTTTTGAGGCAGTTAGAGAACTTCACGGTATAATTTTATCGATGCTCCATCCATGTTGCAATATCTATGCAATAGTTTACTAGAAGCAGCAGCCGATGCATGAAAAAAATGCTAGACATATTAAATAAAACAGTCAATAAGAAAAAAAAAGTTATATACATGAGTAATATTATGAATACTGTAATTATTTTCTTAATTAATATACTAATCATTTCATATATAACTACTATTTGCCCACAGTAATTAACTGCAAATATAAAACAGAAACTCGCGCTGTAAAACAAAGGACAGGAAAGTAAAAGCCAAAGACGGTCATGAGTAGGGATGGCAAAAATCCCCATCTGTGCGGATCCCCGCTAGTGGCGAGACGGTCATGAGTAGGGAGATTTTGTACCCGAAGTTAATTCGGGGGATGGGGCGGGGATCACATTACCCTCCCCACGAGGCTCTGCAAAGTATGAAATGATTATTTTACCACTGTGTCACTAATGGATATATTTATATAATCTTGATATTTTGGCCATTTAAAGTTGATAAAAATAATAAATTGTTATGTGCTAGTTAAATGTCAAACTTTGGACATGAATTATTATTATTGTGTATTGAATTGCATATTATGTCTATTATTATTGTTATTTGTACTAAATTTAGTATTTAAATTTACGTTTTTGTCCAAAAAAATTAAAATAGTCGCTTATAGTTCGGGAAACGGGGATCCTCGGAGATCGTGGGGAGCGAACAGGGATAAATTTTCCCTCGCGGCGGGGAGCGGGGCGGGGACTGGGAGAAATTGATGGTGCGGGGGGCAGGGCAGGGATTACTCTACCCGCTAATTCCCCACCCCTTTCCATCTCTAGTCATGAGTGAATAAACCGACCTAAGATTGTTTTGGGGAAGAAAAACTTACGTGATGGCGAGCATTTTGGACTTGAGGGTTAAGTAACCCTTATATAGAGGCTGCCCCTCCCAAATAAATGAGTAGCAACTCTATAGTATTTTAAAACAAAAAAGAAGGTTCAATTTTTTTTGCTAGGTAGCTAAGAGAGACATGGCCGCAATGGCTAGAGTTATAGAGAGTGGGGTTGGACGCATTTATCCGGCAGAGGATGTTGATGATAATAATAACTTATTGGAGCTGGACTAACAATCAATGGCCGCAATGGCTAGAGTTATAGAGAGTTGGGTTGGACGCATTTATCCGGCAGAGGATGTTGATGATAATAATAACTTATTGGAGCTGGAATAACAATCAAGTCACCAGACTAATGTAAAGGCAAAAGAGAATATTATGTTGCCTTCAATATTGTGCACAAAATCTAATTTGATATGAAATCAAATATAGCATAACATGATCTTTATTGATTGGTATTGTTTGAGTACAATGGATGGATTGAGTACAAAGAATAGAGAACGGGAGAGAGGGGAGAGCCGAGAGAGAGAGGGTCCGGGTGAGAGAATGGTCCCAAAAGTCCCCTTCCCTTTGACATTTTCTATCTATATATAGTACGAGACAAATGAGAT
>JAKUCV010000104.1:8804-24728 GCA_028386065.3 Turnera subulata | reverse complement strand
TGTCGGTGGCGTGAGAGAGAACTGGGAAGGGTGATGGTTCGGGAGTCGACCTGGGAGGAAATGGAAGGAAGAAATAAGAGAGGAAAAGGAAAAGATGAGGAAGGAGAGAGGAGGTTGTGGGGTTAATGGCGTGATTGAGGGGGTGGCAGTGGGTGACAATGCCGTTGAGGGTGGCGGCGGCTAGTGGAGAAGAAACAGGTAGAGAAGAAAAGAGGAGTTGAAGGAGAAAAGAAAATGAAAGAAGAAAAGGAAAGATAAAGGGAAAGAGGCTTTTAGGGTTGGCCGGCTCAGCCCCGAAACGACGTCGTTTCGGGCTGAGGCGCGGTCAACCCACTTCAGTCAACTTTTTTTTTTTTCAAAACCCCAAAACGACGTAGTTTTAACTAAAACTACGGTAAACGTCGTGTTTCGTCCCGAAACGCGTTTTAGATCCGACGAAACTCGAGAGTAACGTATTACCACTCATAATTAATGAATCCAATGGAAAATAATTTAATTTAATTTCCATTACGAAAATCCGAAATTTTTTATAAATCAATAAACGAAAAATCGGGGCGTTACACATATCAAGGGTTATCCATCCTCACAACAAATATCAACAAATACCACAAAGATATCAAGAACAATAACCGTAAGATGCAATGGAACCTATGTAGTTCCAAGACCAACCATCTCGGCTATCACGGGTGGAATGACGTATATGCAACCTCACCTTGGCCTGTTATTAACTCTGGGTTTCCACCACAAGTTCCAAAGCCGGTTCCTCGTTGAACTGCTCGGTATCAACTCCTATATAACACATAGTATGCATATATAAGATGCACAGTAAATGATATGCAAATGTCAGCTATCGATGTTTCTGTAAAATAAAATGCTAGCCGGCTCAGTTTTCTTCTCGGGTTATATTCTGTTATCATTATCACTTGCCATTTAATTCCAAGTCGAAAATAATATATACTATCAGAGTATTATTCCAATATTATATTTTGATATTCCTTTCCAAAGTATTTTTCATGAAAATAATTATTTATCATATCATATATTCTTTTCTAAAAATATTTCCATAAAATTTATATAACATATATTCTTTTCTTTTTTAAAAAAAATAACTACCATAAGATAATTTTCCAAAAATAATGATAACGTGAATATATATATTTCCTAAAATACTTTCACAAGAATTACTTACCATAATATAATTTTTATGAAAATAATTATGCATGTACTTATCCATTGTATGTCAAAGGTATTTGCCATGTATTAATTTCAAAAGATATAATTCATATCATAATTATAATAATATGTCAAAATAATTATTTCACCATATATTTATTTTCTTTCTAGAAAATATAATCATATAATTTTATAATTATTCTTCCAGAAAATATATAATTTGTAAATATATAGGTATATATTTTTTTAAGATCGGGTTGGGCCATGAATAGTTTGAGTCTGACCCACTACATGAGCTCAACCCAGCAACCAGGTGCAGCCCACACAGCAGGTCTAGTGGCCCAATCACTCACAGGCCCAGCTCCAACCCAGGTACCAACTGGGTCTCGTCTTGACCCGTCCACACACCAGTTTGTGAAACGGGTTGCTCACCTCTAGGGGCGAGCTGCAGCGAGGCGGCGCGGACAGAGTGAGGCGAGTCTGATGGCGTGGCGTCGCGGACGACGGAGGCGAGGAAAGGAGGACACGAGGGAGGAGATCGAACAAGGGAAGGCCGGCAACGGGGCGAGTTCGCTCTGTCGGGTTCGTCTCGACTTGGACGACGACGAGGAACAATGGAGAGGAGCGGCCGGCGAGAGGAGAAGGAAGGAGGAAGGAGAGGAAAAGCTGGTGGTGCTGTGGTGGAGGCTCGGCCGGTGTGTTGGTCTCGGTGATTCACGGGTGGTGTGTGGAGGGGAACAAGAAGGTGGGGTGACAACTTCTGGTTGGGTGTCTGATGTGTGTTTGGTTTTTTTCTTTTTTTTTTCCCCCCTTTTTTCTTGGTTTTGGTTTTCTTTACTGGTGTGTTGCAGAAGAGGGTTTTGCATGTGAAGTTTTGCAGAAGAAAAGATGGTGGTGATGCTGGGTGGTTGTGGTGTAATGGAAAGCTGAAGAAACACAAGTTAAATAGACATGCAAAAATACTGGTGAGGCACGGGTGACATAGAAAAGGAAAAGTAGTTCACAGGCAAAACAGGAGAAGGCGGCTGAATAATTAAGCTGCATCAATTATGTGGTACTGTGCAACATGTGAGGTGTGACCTGCCTGAACGAGAAAATATCTAATATACCTCCTTATCTTTATTTCTGGTCCGTTAACTCGAGGATAAACCCGACTTTTCTAAAGATTCCTGGACCCGAAAAATCCCAGCTTTGGTCCGTAAAATTCGCAGAAAAATCTCGAACGTGGGACAAGCCTCGGTTTCGGAATCAGATGCTCGAGTTACCATAAATTAACTACCCAAGATTAATTTTAATGGTAAATGTGCAAAAACTTTTACGGTATTGGTAAAAATGCAAAATTACCTGGGTTGTTACAGCAAACCTTGTGTTTAACATTTTTAACTTAATCTTTGTAAAATGTAAACATGATTTAATAATTATTCTTTCATAAAATTAAAAATAAATCTCCATTATTAATTTATTAAAAATCATGGAAATAAAAGATGAAATTAATTTTTAAATTATAATCGATAAATTATTGCTACAAAAATATCCCGGCGAAATAATAATAAGAGTATTATTATTAATGTTGATTGGGAAAGTAGTAATAATAATAATGGTAAAAGTAATAATAATGGTAACAATAATAACAATAATAATAATTTTGAGAGTAGTAAAAATAATAGTAAAAATAATGAAAATTGACTCAATTGGTAAAATTCTTGATTAACCGCGATAAAATTTTATTAACCACAGTAAAAGTTAAAATAACTTGGTAAAAATCTCGAAAATTTTACCCGGATCGTTACAAAGTATTACTGTTATTGTAATATTATTATCAATATTTTTCTAGAGTAACGATTATTATTACTGTAATTTTAAAAATATATTTCTAAGTGAGTAAGTAACATTGTTATTGTATCATTAATGCCATATTTTTATTAAAATTTTTTTAAAAGTGAGTAAGCAACTAAGCATTGTTATTGTTGTATTATAATAATGTAGAGGTAAAGAAATATTATTTTTTTCTTTATTTATTACAATTGCATTTTTATTGTATTTTTAATAATAATTTATCCCTAAGAATGCAGAAAGAAATTTTTGGAATCTCTTAGTTAATATTTTTTTAAAGTGAGTGAGTATTATTATGACTATATTTTATTAATTTTTTTTAAGGTGAGTAAGTATTATTATTGTATTATTGTTATTGTATTTTTATTAATATATTTTTTTAAGTGAGATAGCATTCAACCAAAAGAAAGTGAGTAAGCATTATTATTACTGCATTTTTTAAATAATTTATTTAAGTGGGTAAGTCTTTTCATCACTGTAATATTATTACTGTATTTTGTAAATATTTTTAAAAAGTGAGTAAATATTATTTGTGAGGATTTTTTTCAAAATTATATTTCATGTTTCCTCCGAATTCACAATAATAAATTATTTATTAAGGAGGATGTTATTTAATAATTTCAGATTTGGATGCATTTTTATTATTATTTATGTTTTATCATTTAAATATTTTATAAAAAAATGTTGCTATTTACAGTTTTCAACAATTCTGTATTGCTGAGGTTAGGATATCATATTACTTACTATTGCATTATTCCAATTTTTTCTTTTATGTCACGTGCCGTTTAAAAGCCACAAAAAAAATATCCTTTTATGTTACAACTAGGTATTCAATCCCCAGTTCCTCCTTTGCGGGCAGAAAGAAAGTGAGACCACATATGACAAAGCCAAAGCACACAAGAACTAATTATGACTTCATGGAAAAAAAAAGAGAGAGTGCAATGATAATAATATGAGAAACAAAAGGGCAAGTTATTCATTCCAAGATTTTCATCCACAGAACCCGGCCACGAATCCTAAAACTTAATCTCGCATATAAATTTAACAAAATATTGCGACCAATTTAAGAGCAGTTTCAAGCAAGCGCGAACGGATATGAGTTGAGCTGTAACAGCCCAGGTAAATTTTATGTTTTTTCCGTAACCGTAATTCTTTTACATAGTGATTTACCGTGAGGAATTAACCTTTGGTAATTATTTTATGGTAAACCAAGCATCGGATTCCAATTCCGAGCCTCATTCCATACCCCGGATATTTTTACGGAATTTCTGGGACAAGTTGGAATTTTCCGGATTGTAAAAGTGTGAAAAGACGATTATACCCCTAGATTAATTTAAAACCCAAAGGAAACTAGAAGGGCAAATAAGTCTTTTGATAGTCCAAATTTTTTTTCTGCTCACAGTATCCCCCAATAATTTTGCTCAATCATGAAAATTGACCGGCACCTTTATGTCCTAATCTTGTCTGCCACAAAAAGATCTCCCTTCTTTTTCTGGTTATAAAATCCATCCTTGTTCTGCAAACTAAAAACACGCAGAACATCACCAGCTTCCCAGCTACAACTCCTTCCCACCTCGTTTGCTATCCTGTCCATTTTCTGCAACCACCCACTTTCATTTCCCAACAGCATATATATATAAAATATTTTAAAAAAAAAGAAAAGAAAAGAAAATTGAACAACCCCTTCTGTTTCCCAAAACGATATCACCCCACCACCATTTTCTTCCTCTCCTTCACTGCAGCCGCACCACCGACCGCCACCACCGCGCGCAGCACCACTACCATCGCTTCCTCCTCCTCGCTCAGCCTTCACACGACGACGACGACGACGACGCCGAGCCCAAGCACGACGCCCGACTCGCTCACTTGACACGCCGCCCCTCCTCCTCCATCCGCTTCCCGTCGCGCCTTCAACGACGCAGCACCAGATCGAGAAGCCAGCCGCGACCCGCACCTGTAGCCTCGTTTCCGCCGCTGCCTTGCCGAGCAGAGCCGCTTTCTTCGTCGTGTCGCACCGCCGCTCGCAGCCGTCCTCGCCTTACGCTGCAACCACCGAGTTCAAGTGAGTTAACTCGCCGATTGCGAGCTGTGCTGGTGGCCTTATGGTCTGCCGAGTGGGCTGCAGTGTTTGGCCCAAGTTTTGTACTAGGTTGAGCCTATTGACTTGCTCATGGACCTGCATGTGGGCTGGAAAATTATGTGGAATAGTATACCTATAACTAGAAATATAATAACGGTATTAATATTATAATGATAGTAATTTTAGGTAGACATGGATATATATTCTGGAAGTATAAATAAATAACAATTAATAATAATAATCTTGCAGAAGAATATATTATCAAGGACATAAATTGGGTAAAAATAATAGTTATGTTAGGACCATACTAAAAATGAATTACGGAAATAGACTTGTTATGGGAGTATTTTTAAATAATATTTTCTACATATGGATCTATAATCTAAAATACTAATTATGGTATAACGGTACCAGATTAGATAAATACATGTATATCATTTTGTTGTGTATTTATGTGATTGTATGTTAATACATCTAGGTGAAGAGAACGTGAACGAGAACTTGGGACCCGAGGGCGAAATTCCCGAGGAATTTATCAACTAAGGTGAGGACAAGTAATTATTAATATGCTGCCCGTTATACCGAGTAGTGTTTTGATGATGTTTTGTCGTATGTGCCTTGTTGTGAATGACTTTGTGACTGTGAATGGTTGTTGGAATGTGTACTGTGTTGTTTGATTTTCTTGTTGTTATTGTTGTGCAATGAGTGTGAAATGAGTGTCTGGTGTACCAGTGTTGTGACTAAGATTATTCAGACGAGTTGAGAGGCAGAGTGCCTACTCGGGATAAGTTATGAGAACTTAAATGACAGTGAGTAATAATAATGGTATCACCTAGACAGTTAGATAGTCACAGTTAAGTGTTGGTACAGCCAGATGATAGTCATCTTGAGAATTGTGTTATGAACTGATTTATAGAAGGGAGGACTACGGGACTCCCGGCTGAGGACTGCGGGACTCGGTTATTGTGATACTTTGTGATTTGTGATGTTATGGTTTAACGGGGAGTACCCTGGGGTTAGCTAACCTGGCTACCAGGCACGGCCAACATTTAATTTGTGATAGGGGCCCTGTTAATAAAATTTGGACAAGTCTAACAAGTTAGTTGTTAGGATAGATAACCGGGGAGCGTAGGTTTGGTTAATGCTAGGTCTCTGTGTTGTATTAAATGTTCTTGACAACCTGGTTATAATGGATGCTTGTATATTAATTATTACTTGTGGATTTTACCCGGTGAGCACTTCGGACTCACCCCTCACTACGTGACTCGGTCACAAAGATTGTTTTGCTTTTAGTACAGGAATGTGCCAGGCAAGCTGCGGCGTACCCTCTGCCAGACCCGGATCCATACTACACCAAGCTAACCAGACTTGGAGCTAAAAACTTCTCGGGAGCTACAGATCCTCGTGTTGCAGATGAGTGGTTGCGCTAGACCACCAGGGTTATGTACAAACTACGTTGCATCTCTCTTTAGGGAGACAACTACTGACTGGTGGGAATCCGTCACACGGGACATGCCAAAGCCTGTAGTGATTCCGTGGGCGGAATTCAAGGAGATGTTCAGAGATAAGTACATCACTGACCAGTTTGGAGAGCGCATGTAGTGTGTGTTCCTGGAGCTGCGACAGAACAACATGACATTGACAGAATATGAGGAGAAGTTTAACCGCCTGTTCATGTACGCGGGAAATCTTGTAGCTTCCGTGGAAGCCAAGTGTCAGCATTTTTGGAGAGGACTACATCCCGACATCAGAGCAATTATGGGATGTAAGGAGTATTCTGGATACCAGGCTATGGTGAAAGATGCTCAGAAGGCCGAAGGAACCTGGTTAGACCAACAGGCAGTTCGTCGAGAAGCCCGGAAGAGGGCAGCCACAACGGTTCCTATGAACCAGAATAAGAGGACCGCTAGTGCACCAGTAGTCGGACGAGGCCAGAACTCGTCAGCATCATATGGACGTGGATGGAACAACAACCGCAGAGCTTCCACCGGGGGATGGACCAGAACCAGCGGAACCACCTCTGGTGACAATCGTACTAGAGCTCCTTTGTCCACGATTAGATGTTTCGAATGCAACGAGCTGGGGCTCTACCGTTTTGCATGCCCGAAGCTTGGGAGGGTCGGGAGTCCAACCCCAAAACAGACTGTTCCAGCCTCGGTAGCAAGTGTACCGAGTGGACCTGGAGGTTCCGGATAAGCCCGTGGACGAGGAAACTCTACCGCACGGACACAATCTGCCGCCAATCAGAGTGTAGCAGTCCCCAGAGCCTTTGTGATCACTGCAGAGGATGATCCTGATGCTGCCCAAGTGATTGCAGGTACCTTTACAGTTTATGATAATGTTGCACATACTTTAGTAGATCCTGGAGCTACACATTCTTTCGTAGCTCAGAACTATGCCATGCAACATAACTGTGAAAATGAGAAGCTAGAACACCCGATGAGGGTTAGATTACCAGCAGGTATTATAGTAAGGCTAGACCGTGTGTGTAAGGACGTACCCTTAGTATACGGCAAAGCAACCTTTCCTGCCCAACTTATTGTCATGAACATGGGAGGTTTTGATATAATCTTGGGCATGGATTGGTTGTCAAAGTATGGAGCAATGGTGGATTGCCGAGCTAAGCAAGTGACACTGACATCCAGCGGAGATCGACCGATTATCTTGACTGGTATAAGGAGAGCTGCGACCACATGCAGTATCTCTGCTACTCAAGATTTTGGAATGAAGAAAAATGGTCCGAATGCCTTGTTGACCCATGTCTCGGGCGAAGAAACTTGGGATCCGACTCCCGAAGACATATTGGTAGTAAAGGAGTTTCCCGATGTGTTTCCAGTAGATCTACCGGGATTGCCTCCTGACAGAGAGGTGGAGTACAGTATCGACTTAGTACCTGGAGTTACCCCCATCTCTATGGAACCTTATCAGATGGCACCAACGGAACTACAGGAGCTGAAGAAACAGTTGGATGATCTTCTTGAGAAGGGTTTCATTAGACCCAGTACCTCACCATGGGGTTCACCAGTGTTGTTCGTAAAGAAGAAAGAAGGTAGTATGCGGAAGTGTGTGGATTATCGACAACTGAACAAGGTGACAATAAAGAACAAGTATCCCTTGCCAAGGATTGATGACCTCTTTGACCAGCTACAGGGAGCTACGGTGTTTCCGAAGATCGATCTTCGATCAGGTTACCATCAGATTAAGATTGTGGAGAAGGACATACCAAAGACTGCATTCCGCACTCGATACGGCCACTTCGAGTTCACAGTGGTACCTTTCGGTTTAACCAATGCACCAGCGGTGTTTATGTGCTTGATGCACTTGGTCTTGAAAGAGTTCCTTGACAAGTTTGTTGTAGTTTTCATCGATGACTTCCTTATCTACTCGAAGGACAAGAAGGAACATGAGGAGCACCTGAGGATAGTTCTTCAAAGGCTACGGGAGAAGAAATTGTAATGCCAAGTTCAGCAAGTGTGAATTCTGGCTAGGAGAAGTCTCTTTCCTCGGACATATAGTAGGAGGAGATGGGATTAAGGTAGATCCCGCCAAAGTTAAAGCTGTTCTGGAGTGGGAGCCTCCTAAGAATGTGTTCGAAGTCAGAAGTTTTCTTGGCCTTGCAGGATACTATCGGAGGTTCATTAAAGGTTTTTCCTTGATAGCTGTCCCATGACGAAGCTGTTAAGGAAAGAACAACCCTTCACCTGGAGTCTAGAGTGTCAAAAAAGATTCGAGGAGTTAAAAAGAAGCAAACTATAGCACCAGTATTAGTAGTACCCCAGCCAGGAGTAGAGTACGTGTTGTTCTATGATGCTTCTGGTCATGGGTTAGGAGCTTTGCTTATGCAAGAAGGTCGGGTGATTGCATATGCCTCTAGGAAATTGAGGCCTCATAAAAAGAATTACCTGACACATGATCTGGAGATGGCAGTTGTGATTCTGGCATTGAAGATTTGGAGACACTACCTGTTTGGAGAGAAGTGCCGGATATTCACCGACCACAAAAGTCTCAAGTACATCATGACTCATAAAGAGCTCAACTTACGACAAAGACGTTGGGTTGAGCTATTGAATGATTATGATTGTACTATCGAGTACCACCCTGGAAAGGCTAATGTAGTAGCCGATGCCTTGAGTCGGAGACAGCCGGACGAAGCCACCACTACTTACTTGATGTCCGCACTCATCGAGTTAAGGAAGTTGGGAGCTGACCTGACAATTGATGATACAAGAGCCTTGATAGCACACATGAATGTCAAGTCCAATCTGAGAGGGTGGATTGTAGAATTACAAGATGGAGATTCAGACCTTGTCAAGCTGAAAGAAGGAGAACGTAGCGGTAAAGAAGATAAGTTCTGTATAGCAGAAGATGGAGCGTTGATGATTGGAAAACGGCTTTGTGTACCCAAAGTCGGAGACTTGCGTAACCAGATTCTGGAAGAAGGACATATGACCTCGTATGCTATGCATCCAAGAAGTACCAAGATAGGAGCCAATATTGGTGGCCTCGTATGAAGAAGGATGTAGCAGAATATGTTGCAAGATGCATCACCTGTCAACAAGTGAAAGCAGAGCACCAAGCACCAGCTGAAAAGATGAGATCTCTCACAATACCAAAATGCAAGTGGGAGAAGATTACGATGGACTTCGTGATAGGATTACCAATGACTCAAATGAAGCATGATGCCATTTGGGTCATTGTCGACCGTTTGACCAAAACCGCTCATTTTCTTCCAATCCGCCAGACCGATACCATGGACACTTTGGCAAGAAAATATGTTGCTGAGATTGTGAGACTGCATGGTATACCCAAGTCTATAGTGTCCGATCGAGATCCGAGGTTTACCTCTCGATTTTGGAAGAGTCTACAAGAAGCGCTCGGTACTAAACTGAGCTTCAATACTGCTTTCCATGCGTAGATAGACGAACAGTCTGAAAGGACTATCCAGACTCTGGAAGATATGCTCAGAGCTTGCGCACTCAACTTTAGTGGTAGTTGGGACAAGTATCTACCTTTGGCGGAGTTTGCATACAATAATGGTTATCATTCTAGTATTGGTATGCCGCCCTTTGAAGCTCTCTACGGAAGGAAGTGTAGAAGTCCGGTTTGCTGGGATGAAGAAGGAATTCGATTGATCGTTGGTCCGGATTTGGTCAAATAAACAGTTGAAAAAATCCAGACTGTTAAACAGTGCATGAGAGCCGCACAGGATAGACAGAAGAGTTATGCAGGCAAACACCGACGAGAGATGGAGTATCAAGTTGGTGAAAAAGTTTTCCTCCGAGTTGCGCCATAGAAAGGCATAATCAGGTTTGGGAAGAAAGCAAAGTTAAGCCCTAGATACATTGGACCTTATGAGATCATGGAAAGAGTCAGACCTTTGGCATACAGGTTGGCACTACCTGAAGAGTTATCACGCATTCATAACGTGTTCCACGTCTCGATGTTAAGGAGGTACCAATCAGATCCAAGTCATATAGTGACACCGGCAGAAGTTGAGGTAGCAGATGATCTGACGTATACAGAAGTGCCGGAAAAGATCCTTGCACGGGAAGTACGACAGTTAAGGAAATGCACCATTCCCATGGTAAAAATCAAGTGGAGTAAGCATTCAGCTAACGAATCCACATGGGAAGTTGAAGAGCACATGCGAACGCAGTACCTGCATCTCTTTGAAGAACCGGGATCAAATTTCGGGGACGAAATTCCTTAAGGGGGGAAGGTTGTAACAGCCCAGGTAAATTTTACGTTTTTAGCGCGACCGTAATTGTTTTGTATAGTGATTTATCGTGAGGAATTAACCTTTGGTAATTATTTCATGGTAAACCGAGCATCAGATTCCAATTCCGAGCCTCATTCCATACCTCGGATATTTTTACGGAATTTCTGGGATAAGTTTGAATTTTCCGGATTGGTAAAAGCGTGAAAAGATGATTATACCCCTAGAATCATTTAAAACCCAAAGGAAACTAGAAGGGCATATAAGTCTTTTGATAGTCCAGATTTTTTTCCTGCTCACAGTAACCCCCAATAATTTTGCTCAATCATGAAAATTGGTCGGCACCTTTATGTCCTAATCTTGTCTGCCACAAAAAAATCTCCCTTCTTTTTCTGGTTATAAAATCCATCCTTGTTCTGCAAACTAAAAACACGCAGAACATCACCAGCTTCCCAGCTCCAACTCCTTCCCACCTCGTTTGCTATCCTGTCCATTTTCTGCAACCATCCACTTTCATTTCCCAACAGCATATATATATAAATATTTTAAAAAAAAAAGAAAAGAAAATTGAACAACCCTTCTGTTTCCCAAACGATATCACCACACCACCATTTTCTTCCTCACCTTCACTGCCGCCGCACCACCGACCGCCACCACCGCGCGCAGCACCACCACCATCGCTTCCTCCTCCTCACTCAGCCTTCACACGACGACGACGACGACACCGAGCCCAAGCACGGCGCCGGACTCGCTCACCTGAAACGTCGCCCCTCCTCCTCCATCCGCTTCCCGTCGCGCCTTCAACTACGCAGCACCAGATCGAGAAGCCAGCCGCGACCCGAACTTATAGCCTCGTTTCCGCCGCTGCCTCGCCGAGCAGAGCCGCCTTCTTCGTCGCGTCGCACCGCCGCTCGCAGCCGTCCTCGCCTCACGCTGCAACCACAGAGTTCAAGTGAGTTAACTCGCCGGTTGCGAGCTGGGCTGGTGGCCCGCATATGGTCTGCCGAGTGGGATGTAGTGTTTGGCCCAGGTTTTGTATTGGGTTGAGCCTACTGACTTGCTCATGGACCTGCATGTGGGCTGGAACATTATGTGGAATAGTATCCCTATAACTAGAAATATAATAACGGTATTAATATTATAATGATAGTAATTTTAGGTAGACATGGATATATATTCTGGAAGTATAAATAAATAACAATTAATAATAATAATCTTGCGGAAGAATATATTATCAAGGACATAAATTGGGTAAAAATAATAATTATGTTAGGACCATACTAAAAATGAATTACGGAAATAGACTTGTTATGGGAGAATATTTTTAAATAATATTTTCTACATATGGATCTATAATCTAAAATACTAATTATGGTATAAAGGTACCATATTAGATAAATACATGCATATCATTTTGTTGTGTATTTATGTGATTGTAAGTTAATACATCTGGGTGAAGAGAACGTGAACGAGAACTTGGGACCCGAGGGCGAAATTCCCGAGGAATTTATCAACTAAGGTGAGGACAAGTAATTATTAATATGCTGCCCGTTATACCGAGTTGTGTTTTGATGATGTTTTGTCGTATGTGCCTTGTTGTGAATGATTTTGTGACTGTGAATGGTTGTTGGAATGTGTACTATGTTGTTTAATTTTCTTGTTGTTATTGTTGTGCAATGAGTATGAAATGAGTGTCTGGTGTACTAGTGTTGTGATTAAGATTATTCAGACGAGTTGAGAGGCAAAGTGATTACTCTGGATAAGTTATGAGAACTTAAATGACAGTGAGTAATAATAATAGTATCACCTAGACTGTTAGATAGTCACAGTTAGGTGTTGGTACGGCCAGATGGTAGTCATCTTGAGAATTGTGTTATGAACTGATTTATAGAAGGGAGGACTACGGGACTCCCGGCCGAGGACTGCGGGACTCGGTTATTGTGATACTTTGTGATTTGTGATGTTATGGTTTAACGGGGAGTACCTTGGGGTTAGCTAACCTGGCTACCAGGCACGACCAACATTTAATTTGTGATAGGGGCCCTGTTAATAAAATTTGGACAAGTCTAACAGGTTAGTTGTTAGGAAAGATAACTGGGGAGCGTAGGTTTGGTTAATGTTAGGTCTCTGTGTTGTATTAAATGTTCTTGACAACCTGGTTATAATGGATGCTTGTATATTAATTATTACTTGTGGATTTTACCCGGTGAGCACTTTGGACTCACCCCTCACTGTGTGACTCGGTCACGTAGATTGATTTGCTTTTAGTACAGGAATGTGCCAGGCAAGCTGCGGAGTACCCTCTGCCAGACCCGGATCCATACTCCGCTGCATCTTTCATTTGTGGTGTGCTGTTGTTATTTTCAAGTCTTCTGCTGCTGTTGTATGACTCTTGCTTCTGTTGTTGGTTGCTGTTGAGACTGCTATTTTGTAATAATTGTCCCCGTGTTCGGGTGACGTGTGTGTGGTTTGCTATATTACCTTGTGTTTGGATTTGACTTTGTTGTATATTCTGGATGTTATCTCAGTAATAATAATACGACCACGTGTTTACCGTGATTAATGGTAAATAGGGGTCAGGTCGTTTCATGAACTACAATTTATCATAGCTAACCATATAACAATTTGATTTTAGAGCAAAAAAGAAAAATGGAGGACAGATTGTATTCTCAAAAAATTTTCTCACTTATCAAATGATCTATTCAAATTCTTTAATTAATAACCGACATTCAGTATCATCTTTGTAGAGAAAAGATTTAATAATTTGCTTTCCCTTTGCATGAAAAATTTTTAGTTATTGATTAGATATATAATTAATATTTAAAACCCATTCTTTGAAAAAATAACATATAAAGAATAAAAAATGACAAGCCAAGCCCGTGAATTTCACGGGTAGTGTACTAGTTAAAAACAATATGAGAGAAACCCCGATGGGTTAGATCAACTGGTTGGAGTTTTAACCAAGGGATCTCGAGTTCGAGTCTTGGGAATGCAACACTTTAGGGGCTAGTGGTGCCAACCTTTATGGTTCCAATCATGCCATGAGCTGGATTAGTCTGGGCCTGTTGAAAGAAAAAAAAAATGTTAAGATATCTAATATACTATATAATACCAGAGCTCTCCTGTGGCAAAAAAATATTTTAAATTACTATATGGGAATGAAACTATTTTAAAAAAGTATATAAGAATTAATTAATATATTTAATACAATTCAATATATATTTATTTGGCCTAAGAGCATTAAGTTTTGAATGCGTGTTATAAAACTTTTAAACTTAAAATGGAAACGTTACAATTTTGAATTGTATACTATAATAAGTTGTATCATTGGGTATTCCATAAGTGTCAAAATGTTAAAAGGTTTAGGTAAATAATTTATTGTGACAAAAAAAAAGTTTAGGTAAATAATTTACTATAAATTGTTCTACCACTTTCACTTTCCCAAATCATTCCTCCTAGAAAAAATTCACTCAACTCAAAGATTTTACACTTTCTTTTTTTAAGATATCTTACCTTAATTTACAAATTTTCTACTTCCTTCCGGGAAAATATCTCCCTTAATCTAAACACTCACTTCTACTTTTTTTAGAAGATATCTCCTTAATTTACAATTTCTAATTTCTTTTTTCTCTGTAAATTTCCTCCTAACTAAATTGAGTATCGATTAATCAAGTTCTCTCTCCCTCTTTTTAGGAGAAAAATTTGTTTATTTTTTTCAAACATAAAGTTTGATTCGTATTTCTTAGTGATTTCAATTACAGGGGTTTCTCAAAAAAGAACAAATTATAAGCTTTTTGGTGTATCTTATGATGAAACTACAAACTTTGTTTCACAAATAATCAAAGATTCTTTGATTGGCCAAGAGAAAAATATGAACAAAGTAGGCAGAGTTTCCCAAGGGATGCATGATGCACTCATCACTTTCCCTCCTACTTACAAGTTTGCCGGAACCCAATTTATCAAGTTTTAGAGGTAAAAATCCTTTGTAACTCAATTTCTCAACCTTTATGGTTCCATTATTCGTATATATATCCTCCAAAAATTGCAAAATATAGGCCCTCTTGGTAAGTCTTGGTTGGAAGATCAGTCCAGTTTGTTCCTACACCGGTGGTGCTGTTCAGTCATTGGTTTGCGGGGATAGCTCGGTCCAGATTGGAGTGAAGGGAACTGAAGAAATGAGAGTCTTTGCATCGGAGAGACCAAGAACTTGCAGGATTGATGGAAGAGATGTTGCATTTGAGTATGACGGGTGCATGGCTGTGACTTAAGTGCCCTCTTTAGGGAGTAGGGACTTAAATGTGGCATGGGCAAGTGTAAAAAGGTTTCACATGTGAAAGTGAAGCATAACATTGGAAAACTGAAAAAATAATTAAGGCAAATAAATGCAATAAAATCAATGTAACCTTCTCAAATAAATAAATACATTAGTACCGAAACTTCTTCCCCTCCTCTTCACTAATTCATTAGATATTGTTTTTTAAAAAAGCCATCTCGGAAAATCACAGGGAATTCAAATAAAAATTTTAATGGATTTATCTCAAATTAATACATTAGCACCAAAAATTCTTTCAGTTTCAAATTAAATTATAAGGTAAGGAATCAAAATTAATTATTGTTGTAAAAAGAGTATAAAAATTTTATAAAAGCAAAATAAAGAGCAAGAAATCATAATTAAGCACACCAAGTTTTCTAATTATGCATGACAAACCTGTTTATATGATCATTGTTTTAGCATAGGATGACCAGGCTGGGGAGAGGATTTTTTTAGATAAGACTAGTTTTTATCCACGTGCAGTGCACGTGATTATTGTAATGTATGACACTATTATAAATATAAAATTTTGCTTAAGGTTGATCATGTTAATTTATGAGTAAATAAAGTAAGATGTAACAGCCCGGGTAAAAATTTTGGATTTTTACCGGACTGTAAAAGTCTATTTACCGTGATTTACTGTTGAATTAATCTTGGGTAATAAATTCAAGGTAAATCGGGAGTCGTTTTTCGAAACCGAAGGTTTTCCCGCGCTCGTGATTTTCCCGTGGATTTTTCGGAACTAAGTTGGTATTTTTCGGGTTTCGGAAATTCTCGGAAAATCACACCGGAAAATAACTAAGGAGGTAT
>JAKUCV010000103.1:50019-204528 GCA_028386065.3 Turnera subulata | reverse complement strand
ATTCTTTTAGTCCTTTAGTGGACCATGCTGAGAGTGGGCCTCATGAGGGAGCCAATTCAGGTATGGGTTCTAATGCAAATATGGGCCCTAAAGCTTCAACAATTTTGCCGAGCCCTGATCATAATATGGCTACAAATTTGAGTCTTAAAACTTATTCTTCTGAAACGAGTCCTTCCTTGAGCGAGTCGACTTCTGGGTCGCGGTGCAACATACAAAAGGCACATGGTTCTTCTGATGCAGCCTATGTTAAGTTTTTGGAACAACGGTTGGCAAAAGCAATCCAGTCTGGTCGGGTACACAGAGGGCGAAGATTCAAGAAAGTTAAAGCCAGTGGAAGTGTTACATCTGCAGAATCTATGCATAGTGACATTAGAAGAGTAAATCTCAGGCTGAGCCAACAGATGGTCACACAAAACCAGGGGGTTTCTTTTACAGAGGTGGAAGCCCAGGAAACGGTAGAGATGGGGGATATCCTGGGTTAGGATAAGAAGGAGAACCACCAGCAGGTAGTCGATATGGCCAAGGCTTTGGTAGAGAAGGAAGCTATTGAGTGGAGTCGATCACGAGCTAATGTTTAGTTTGCTTACGTGGAACACTAGGGGAGCACCGTTGGGTTTGAAGCTCCAACATCTGCAGACCTTAATTCGGAAGCATGTAGTGAACTTTCTTTTCTTATGTGACACAAGAGTTCAGACGGTGGATGAGACTTGGTGCCGTAATATTTGGTCCCCACGCAACCTTGAATTCATAGCTGTAGAGGCCGTTGGACAGATGGGGGGTCTTGTTTTTAGGTGGGACAATGAGGATTTCCAATGTGATAACTGTAGGTGGGGTGATAGATGGATACTAATGGAAGGATGGATGGTGACAGCAAAAACAAAACTGACTTTTTGTTGTGTGTATGCTCCTGTCGATCTGCAGGCACGCATGAACTTATGGTCCACTTTGACAGCATTGATGTCTTCCTTCCCTTCCCCCTGGTTGGTGTTGGGGGATTTCAACGAGGTGTTATGTGATGCTGAAAGAAGGAGTGGCAGGGTAGATATGCGTGGTACAGGTGCTCTTCATCGATTTATGACGAGATTATCCTTGCTGGAATTCCCGTTACAAGGCAGACAATTTACGTGGGCCAATCGTATTGCTGCGAGTAGAATTGATCGGGTGATGGCTGAAGGAGAATGGAGTTTATGCTTTCCATCCTTATCTTTACAAACTGCTAGCAGAGGATATTCTGATCACTGGCCTCTAATACTATCTCAAGAAAGAATTAATTGGGGACCTAAACCATTCCGATTCTTATCTTGTTGGTGGGAATATCCGAAGTTTCATGAGATTATACGAGAGATATGGCATACCATTGAACATGATTTGCCTGGGCGTTTTTGTTTGTTGAAGAAGTTAAGCAGGTTGAGGGTAGCTTTGGCGGAATGGAACAAAAGGATTTTTGGTAATCTTGATAATGCAGTAACTGAATTACAGGCCCAGGTTGATGAGTTGGAATTGTTGTTCGAACAACGAAACTTGTCGGAGGAGGAATCAAGGTTGTTGGCTGAGACTCGCATCGCTCTCTTTGAGAGGCAGAAACAAAGAGAGAGTCTATGGAAACAGAAGTCGAGAATTGTATGGGGCAAGTTGGGAGACAAAAACACCAATTTTTATCACACATTTGCATGTAATAGGGGGAGGAAGAAAGGTATCCCTTATATAAAGGTTGGTGATCAAGACATCTCGGACCCTGAAGGCGTAAAATCGGCAGCCATATCTTTCTTTTCCCAGTTATACCGAAATGAGCAGCAACAAAGGCCTGCGATTGGTAGCTTAGCATTTGCACAATTGGATGAGGATGCAGCGGAAAATCTTGAACGGCCAATTACTATGGAGGAAATTAAGGCGGCAGTATGGGATTGTGATGGTTCAAAGGCCCCGGGACCAGATGGTTTCAACTTTTCTTTCTATAAGAACTGTTGGGACTTTTTAAAAGCAGATATTCATGATTTGGTGCAAACGTTTTTTGAGACAGGTCGGCTTCCTCAAGGATCAACTACTGCTTACATTACTCTTTTGCCAAAAAAGTCATCGGTTGAGACTTTTGATGAATATCGCCCTATAACTCTAATTCATGGGGTTTATAAAATTATTGCAAAGATTCTTGCGGCAAGGCTCAAGCCGATCATGGGCAATCTTACTAGTTCAACTCAATCTGGGTTCATCGCAGGGAGAAATATTTTAGATTGTCATTTGGTGGCTTCGGAAGTAATACATTCGTTGAAGGTCTCAAAGGCTCAAGCGTTGGTTTGGAAATTGGACTTTCGCAAGGCTTATGATTCGATATCCTGGGAATATCTTGAACAAGTTATGCAAAAGATGGGTTTCGGTGGTAGGTGGTTGTCATGGATACACACATGTCTGCATTCTTCGGCTTTATCAATTTTAATTAATGGTTCTCCCACCAGAGATTTCGGAATGCAAAAGGGTTTGAAGCAAGGAGATCCACTTTCACCCTTTCTTTTCTTGTTGGCGGCAGAGGGTTTACATGCTTTGATAACGCGGGCTGTCTCCCTTGGTTTGGTTACACCGGTTAATGTACATGGTGTACCTATCTCTTTGCTTCAGTATGCGGATGACACTCTATTATTCACCTCGGCCGACTGGGCTTCTATTCGCAATTTAAAGAGAGTGTTGCGCTGTTTTGAGATGTTGTCTGGCCTTAGTATAAATTTTCATAAAAGTGGATTAGTGGGTCTCAATTTGGTTGATTCGGAGGTGGAGAACCTTGCTGGGAGTTTGCTTTGTCAAACGGAGAAGTTGCCAATAAAGTACTTAGGCTTACCTCTAGGAGCCAATATGCGGCTCACAAAAAATTGGGATCCGGTGGTCAATAAATTTCATTCACGGTTGCATGCATGGAAGGGCAGATTCCTTTCCTTCGCGGGGAGATTGGTACTGCTGAGGTCGGTTTTATCTTCTCTACCTCTCTTTTATCTTTCCATGTTTCAACTTCCAAAGACAGTGGCGAAGCGGCTGGTGCGCATTCAACGCACTTTTTTGTGGGGTGGCACTCATGAGACGAGGAAGCTATGTCTTGTGGCATGGTCTACTATTGCTAAACCTAAGGAGAAGGGTGGTCTTGGGGTGGAGAATTTGTTAATAAAGAACCAATGTTTATTGTTCAAGTGGTTATGGAAATTCCATCAACAAGACGAGGTATTGTGGAAAACACTAATACAGGCTAAATGTGGGCACAATATGGGCTCGTATCGGCCTACTTTCAGATTTACCAGAGCTTCTCCAATTTGGAAGAATGTAATCCGGAGTGGTGATTACTCTGGTCTTTCAGGACTGCCCCTGCAATCAGGGTTGGTACTGTCGGTAGGCAATGGAATGGATATTCGCTTTTGGCATGATAATTGGTCTGTTTTGGGGGTATTGAAAGACACACATCATCGGCTGTTTCAAAGTGCAACTTTTCAGTCTGCTACTCTACATGATGTACACCGGCATAATTATCTGACTCATGACCATGAAGGAGCTTGGGTAAGACAATTGTATTCATGGGAGATTGAATCTGTTCGTCAGCTTCATGCTACTTTACAAGATTTGCTTCAACCCATGGGTTCTACTGATACGTGGACTTGGCTGTGGGGAGAAGACGGCCGATTCTCTGCTCGTAGCGCGTACCACTCTCTTTGTGCTACTGTGATCACCTCCAGCCCGCTACCTTGGCTGTCTTTTGCACCACCACACATACAGTGTTTTCTCTGGCGATTACTTAGTGGAGGTCTGGCGCTACGAGAGATGCTTTGGCGTAGAAGTGTGATTACTGAGTCCGAGGCTACATGTCCTATGTGTGGAGATGCTATAGAGGACGTTCTTCATCTGTTCTTTCTATGCCCCGTGGCAGCGAGTTTGTGGTCTCGACTATATCAATGGTGGGGTTTGTGTTGGGTAGGTCCAAATTCCATTCACTCTTGGCTGTTGCAATGGCCGTGGGCTGCAGGAAGTAAACACTCTCAACAGGCATGGACGTTGCTTGGTCTTGCCTTACTCTGGTCCTTGTGGTTGGCTCGGAATAATTTGGTTTTTTCCACGAAGCCGGTGAACGTCGCACAGTTATTTGATCAAGCTCTTACCAAGGCCTTTTGGTGGTTCAGATTTCAGCATCCTCGCTTTCCTTATGGCATAGGTGCAGTGCTTGCATCGTCGGAAACACTTAAGCAATGGCCAGGCGCCAAAGGTGTTATTATTCGTTGTTCACAGTAATGTAATACGATGAAATAGCTATGGCGTCTTTTGTCCGGTATTTTAGTTTGTCCAACTAACACCTTTTGTACATTTTAACTACTTCTGATCATCAATAACACGTCGCTTTCCATCAAAAAAGCTCTGCACGCAAGAGCACCGGCGGGATGGCTCCAAGGAAAGACCTGATAACAAAGCTGGTACGTAATATATAATTAAAACCTTTACCTCTTTTTGTTTTTTCAATCAATCAATCCTGTTATATATAGGCTAATAATTAACCAAGTGCGCTGTTATTAATAGGTAATGAAAAATCACCCGGTTGCCACAGGAGGAGTGAAGAAACCCCACAGATTCAGACCAGGAACAGTTGCTCTTCGGTACATATATAGCTTTGCCTCCTTATATATATGTTTTACTGATTGATATTTTATTCCTGTGTGAAGGCAAATCATGTTTAACTATGATTTTGTGTTGGCAATGTTGTCCCTTTAATTATCAGTGAGATACGAAAATACCAAAAGAGTACGGAGCTCCTCATAAGGAAACTCCCATTCCAAAGACTGGTTCGTGAAATCGCACAAGACTTCAAGGTAATCAAACAATACAATATACTTTTTGGTTTAGTTTCGTACTCATATATATGTATATACTTGATGATCATCAACCCTTGTTTTAGTTTGCTGTTAACTATGAATTGTGTTAATTGTGATTGGTGATTGGTATAGTACTGATCTCATGATATATATATGGTTTTGTGTGTGTTTTGTGTTAATTTCAGACGGACTTGAGATTCCAGAGCCACGCAGTTTTGGCATTGCAGGAAGCGACAGAAGCATATCTTGTTGGATTGTTCGAGGACACAAATCTCTGTGCCATCCACGCCAAGCGCGTCACCATCATGCCTAAAGATGTTCAGCTTGCCAGAAGAATCCGCGGAGAGAGGGCTTAACTTATTTCCCATTGTTCAAAACAAACAACACTGGATTGCTAGCTCGTCGTTAATTAGGAAACTTTTCCTCTTTACTTTGCTCTTTTTTCCCCCCCTCTCCACTTTGCTCTTTTTTTTTCCCCCTCTCCTTCAACGGATAGAGAACTTTTTTTTTAGGATACTAATCGATAGAGCTTTATTAAAGATTAGCAATATGTACAGAAGGGTTAGCAAGGGCCAAGAAGCCCGAAAGAAGAAAATCTATGCCATAACACCAGTGAAAATCAAACAATTGCGGCTACTGGGGAAATTTAATGGACACCTGTGATTAGGGGTGTAAACGAGTAGAGCTACTCGCGAGCTACTCGGGATCGACTCGGTGGATACTCGAACTCGACTCGTGCTTATCGAGCTCGAGCCGAGCTCGAGTCGAGCTTGGTGGGCTATCGAGTCGAGCTCGAGCCTGATAATACTAAACTCGTAAAGCTCGCGAGCCTTATCGAGCTTTTGTCTTATTATAAGGTTTTGGGCTGTAACTAATTCACTAGGCCTGTAACTAATAATTTGAGCCATGTCTTTCTTAAGCCCAATAATTAATTTGAATAAATAAATTTAAAAATTAAGGATAAACTGAAGTAACCTGATGGATATTAGGTCAAAAAAAAACCTAATTGATATTTGTAAACAGCGATAGCCGCCGCCCCTATTCTTTTTCTCTCTTGCATCTTCTTCAACAATCCATAATTTTTGCCCAGGCATGAACCAAGCCGCCGTCTGCCCCTCGCCCACTCGCCACCGGACCGGTACATCCTATCTCCTCATCCCCATTCTCTCTTCTTATTCAAGAACCCACCCACACTAAATCCCCCACCACCTTCTCCATCACCACTGTCGATTTTGCTTCTCCTTCTCGGTTCTCCTCACCTTGCAGCTAAACCCAATTGCAGCTACCACCGCCGACTTGAAGATCCAACCCACGAGCCGGCCACGACTTCAACGTCACCGGCGTCTCCCAGCAGGAGTTCTTTCAATTCCCAACGCCGGATCGGATTCATCTGCATCCACATCGAAGTCTGCTTCAATCTTCATCCACTTTGACGTTGGCGTCATCCCTGATTGCTCCTCCCCCGAACTCCCCCCTCAGCCTCTCCTCCTTTTACCTTCTAATAATAACAAGGTAATCTTTCACCTTCCCCTTTCTTACCCTTCACTTGTTTCTCTTTCAATCTTTTACCTTCCCCTCTCTTAGATTTCTGGGATTTCTTGCTGATATTGTGGCGGAAATGTAGCTTCAGTTGTGGTAGCTTCCAGGGTAGAGGTGGATTTAGAACTTTTTGTCCTGAAACAGCCCATTTTTTTGTGCTTGCTTGCTTTCTTTAATTCTCCAGAAGTGAGAGCAGCTTGAGGGTCTAGTTTGTCAGAGGAGAAAATGAAGGATGAGAGGAGATTGGTGTAGAAAGAAAGCTGCGTTATATCTACCTTATGTCGTAACGATCTTGCAGTAAGATTTGCATTTAATGTTATTTGCTCTTATCTTTTCTTACACTTCTGTCTGCCCTTATGATCTTATCTTTCCTCGCACTTGTGTGATTTCTTGCAGTAAGAAGCATTTCTTAATTGCAATCCACACTAGATTCAAAGTACATGAACACAAAAAATTCAAATACACAGTAAGCCTCTTCAAGAATGCTATCTCTGTTGTTGTGTCCCCTGTCAGTTGGTTACAACATAGCTCTAGCACTAGAAGAAAATAAACGTCTAGTCAGAAAGGAGTTGAACAATTATACAGATAATCTCAATGCAATACAGATTTTCCATTTCAACCTATTACGTTGAAGAAGTAACGACATGGGATGTAAAGATGTGGATAATAAACTTTAAGAACCTGTTATTCTCAGGAAGTTAATAGCTCCCAAATTTGGTCATAGTTGTCAGCCAAAATGAGAGGGAAGAGGTTCTCTAATGTCATATTTTGGATGATTTATGGGGTTTCCGGTGTGTATTCAAGAGATGGATCTATGTTATTGTGATTGGTTCTGACAATGAAATCAACCGGAAAGCGCCATTAGTGTTAACATTTTCATTCATTTGTATTGTAGACTGCTGGAGCTTATTGCCATGGTGTGGGAGCTTGATGCAATGGTTCATTCATGGAGTGTTTTGCAGAATTTTTTTTGCTTATCTTTCATTAAGTGTTTACCAATTTGTTAACATCTTTCGGTACTTTTCCTCAAGGGTTTACGTGAATTAACAATTTAGTTATATTTGGACTTTGGATTGGAGTGTTTAAAATTTTCTGAATGTCTATTTAACATTATCGAGCTTAAACGAGCTTAAACGAGCTTGCGTTAACGAGCTCTGTCGAGTTGAGATCTAGCTACCAAAGCAAACCACGCCTTAACGAGCCTTAACGAGCCGAGCTTGAGTAATGGCAAAATCTAACGAGCTCGAGCTCGAGTTCAAATATACAAGCTCGAGCTCCGGATTCCTTAACGAGCTCGAGTCGAGCAAGGCACTACTCGGCTCGACTCGGCTCGTTTACACCCCTACCTGTGATCCCTGACCCCAGTGTTTGAAAGACTCTGATGAAGACATGACAACACCCAAGCTGAAAGGAAATTGTGGGTGCAATAATTTAAACCATCCCATGGCCCGACTCAAAATCAAATCAAAGGCACAATCCCCATGCAGTTGCTTGTTGGAAAAAATTAGAGAATTACGAGAAAGCCATACAGTCTATAGAGTAGCCAAACCCAGTAGCACCCATACTTGCTCCAAACATCGTGCACCCGCCAGCAAAGGCCACTGCACAATCCAAGAGCCGATATCACCCGGTGGAACCCACCTGATCCCCCACCATTTACACAATCTTTGCCACAAGTCCACAGTAACCGGGCAATGCATAAACAAATGTGGTATATCCTCACTCACCAAACCGCAGAAAGGACCAACGATGCCTCAATGTCAATGATGCCGCGTCTAAAAAGCACTACTCTTGTGGCCAAACCACCATTTAGGAGTCTCCACAGGAAGCACTCAATGTGAGGGGGTGCAATAGAAAGCCAAACCAGAGGTTGGAGGGATGGAGTCATGCTATCACACATGAAAAGGTAAGCAGATTGCACCGAAAACTGACCCTGAAGGCCAGGTGACCAAGCCCACGAATCTGGCACTAACTCTTGGTTTACCACCCCATCCATCTCCGCTTGAAATCTGGTACACAGTTCTTGCTCCCAAGAATACAAAGACCTTGACCAGGCTGTGGGACACTGCAACAATCTTCCATGAAAAAACTCATGCAACGTAGCCAGTGGAAAGTTTGAGCGAAGAAACAACCTGTGGTACTGTGTCTTCAAACAACCCATGGAGGACCAGGGATCAAGCCAAAAGCTGACCCTTCTCCCATCACCCACACGCAGACACATACCCGATGTCAGCGCAAGATCATTCCCTCCTCTGGCCTCGCCACTCCGCACAATGTTACGCCAGACTGGCGAGGCTCGTGCCAAGGCAAAATCTGCAGCCATAGAAGAACCAGTAGCTGAACACTTGTTATGAATTAGACGCTTCGATAAGGTATCCTCCTCACCCCTATAACGCCACAGCCATTTAAAGAGAAGACATTGGTTCTTGAGCAATATATCTTCCACACTTAAGCCCCCCTTATCCTTTGGCATTGCAATCTGTGACCAAGCAGTGAGGCATAGTTTTCTCTGCTCTCCCACCCCTCCCCAAAGGAATCTCCGTTGGATGCTTACCAATGTTTTGGCCACCGAGATTGGAAGCTTAAACATTGACAAGAAGTAAAGTGGTAGGGAAGAAAGAACTGATTTAATAAGAACCAATCTCCCTGCAAAAGAGAGAAAGCAACCTTTCCATGCATGCAATCTCAAACGAAATTTCTTAACAATTGGTTCCCAATGCTTAGCTCGGTGCATGGGCGCCCCCAAAGGTAGCCCCAAGTAGACAAAGGGGAGCTTTTCAGGTTTACATAGTAAATGCCCTGCAAGGTTATCAATATCAGTGTCAGACAAGTGTACTCCTGCTAAGCCGCTCTTATAAAAATTAATGCTAAGGCCAGACAAGATTTCAAAGCATCTCAACACCCGCTTCAATTGCAAAAGAGGACCCCTTTCAGCCGAAGAAAAGAGCAAGGTGTCATTTACGAATTGTAGCAAAGTCATCGGTACATTGTTTACTACAACTGGCTGTACCACACCCTCTGCCACTGCCTTGTTGATCAAAGATGGAAGGCCTTAGCAGCCAGTAAGAAGAGGAAGGGAGAAAGTGGGTCACCCTTCTTAAGTCCCTTTTGCATCCCAAATTCGGAAGAGGGGGAGCCATTGATAAGCACCGAGAGAACTGAGGATTGAAGGCAAGAGTGTATCCACGACAACCATTTCGGTCCAAACCCCATCCTTTCCATCACTTGCAAAAGATAATCCCAGGACACAGAGTCGTAGGCCTTGCGAAAATCCAATTTCCAAATCGCGGCTTTAGAATTTGAAGATTTCAAAGAATGTATTACCTCCGAGGCCACAAGATGACAGTCCATAATATTCCTCCCTACTAGAAATGCAGACTGTGTCTTACTCACAAGCAATTCTATAGTCGGCTTTATTCGCTCTGCCAATATCTTCGAAATAATCTTGTATAATCCATGAATCAATGTTATTGGCCTATAATCATCAAAGCTCTTTGTTGCTGTCTTCTTTGGGATAAGGGTGATATATGCAGTCGCAGCTCCCCTTGGAAATTTCCCATTCATAAAGAAACTTTGAACTAAATCAAATAAATCCATCTTCAAAAAATCCCATCCTTTTTTATAGAACGAGAAATTAAAACCGTCCGGCCCTGGAGCCTTCATGCTATCACATGCCCAAACTGCTTGCCTGACTTCATCTAATGAGATAGGCCTCTCCAGTGAACTAGCTGTAGTACTATCAAGTCGTGAAAATTGCAACTCGCCAAGCCTTGGCCTACATGACACCGGCTCTTGATACAAACCAGAAAAAAAGCTAACTGCCTCTTGTTTAATACCATCCAGGTCAGATATATCAGCTCCTCCAACTCTGATGGTATGTATACCTTTTTTTCTACCTCTGTTACACGCATAAGAATGATAAAAGGTGGTGTTTCGATCTCCCAGATGGCCCCAAGAAATTCGGGACTTGAAGAAGCAGTTTACATTCTGCTGCGTATATGCACCTACGGACCTGCAACAAAGAGTTGACATGTGGGATCAATTAGCTAACTTGAAACCTGCTTTCCCATCACCATGGTTAGTGGTAGGTGATTTTAATGAAACTTTATGTGTGGAGGAGAGAAGAAGTGGGCGGGTATGTAGGCGTGGTGCAGGTGCTCTACATGGTTTTATGGACAGATTATTTCTCATGGATTTCCCACTGGAAGGAAGGCACTTCACATGGCTTAATTCCTTCGCAGCAAGTCGTATAGATCGTGTGATGGCCGAGGTTGAGTGGAGCACCACTTTCCCCACTTTATCTTTGCAATCAGCAAGCAGGGGATACTCTGATCACTGCCCCCTTATATTGTGTCAGGAGAAGGTTAATTGGGGCTTTTTCTCTTTCCGTTTTCTTGTTGGTGGAGTTATCCACATAAAGACAAGCCCCCCCAATGCGCCGTCAGAATTCACTGCCAAGAAGTTTAAGTTAGGTGGTGACCAGAGTTGACGACACCATTGTTCATCTGTTTGTTGGTTCTTTGTCTCACAAAGGAAGATAAAGTTAGAATTGAATTTATGCATCAATGTCTTCAGGTGTCTCAGTTTCGGTCCCGCCATCGCCCCTCTAGTATTCCATGATATTAAACTAATCATTCGCTCTTGACTTACTCCATTCAACTGCTTCTTTCTCAACTAAATTTTTAGCCAAGAGGACCAACTGTGGCTGATTATTAGACCCTTCCCATCCCATCAAATTTCCCATATCAACTGTCTCACGTGCTTCCTGTTCAGTAAAGGAGACCACAGGTGAGGGTCGTACCTTAGCCACGCTCAGCCTCATGTTCATTCTTCGAATATCATTATTTGTAGAAGAATCAGAAGACACAATACTCCCTTTTGCCGTGATCTTTCTAAAACGTCTCCGCTGAGTGACTCTGGCTGCTCTGATAGCCTGTGCCAGTCTTTGTTCTAGGTACTGCACATATGCCGACTCTGACATACAACCTTGCAACTTGGAAGAAGAGGTAGGTGTTAGGCTTGAATTAATCTTGGGTGTGTGAGACTTACACTGTGGGCTATTATGCTCTATTGTATGAGTGGCTTGGTTTGGGCTTGTGGGTTCACAATCTGTCAGTGGCCCAAAAAAGTTTGATATGTGGAGGTGTTGTGAATTTGAATTTGAATTTGACGTGGAAAAAGAGTCTGGAACCTTGCTAACAGATTCTACCAAGAGTTGACCTTCCATAGCTGGACCCTAATATGATATTATTACTCCCTCACGTCCCCTCTCCTTTGGTATGATATCTGCATTAAATTCTTGGGATTCTTTCCTTAAAGCATCTGGTGTCTGAATACAAGCCTCACACTGGGGGCCCCGCTCAATCCTTGTAATTATTGGCATTAATTGATACGGATCTCCCGTAATTTCCGGAGTTGATTTTTGGTCGACTTCCTGCTCCGAATAATCATGGCCCCCGTCTTCATCCTCCGATGACTCCTCCGACGGATCCTGGTCGGACTCCGACAGCACACCCGGTATTAGTCTACCACTTGTGACGGGATGACATAACTCCACCACATCGATCTTATAGTCCTGGCCACCCACTTTGAACTCTAAACACTTATTGATCACATCCCCTCTCGTCGTCAATACCTGAATACAAGCACCATCAAGACATTTCCTCCTCTCGGTGTCCGGCGCCACCTGCAAAAGCTGTCCAAAAAAAGAACCTATCATGGCGAAGAACTCATTGCACCATGCATTTAGGGGGACTCCCCTAAGGGATAACCAGCATCTACGATTTTCTGCACGAATGCCATGCCGCCAGGGTTCCATGGACTGAAACCAAAGTGTAATCCACTCCGGCATCACGCTTAGGAATTGAGTCATATCCTCCTTTGAAGGAAAGCATGCTAGGATCGTATCTCCCCCCAATTCGGACACCTCTACATCTCCCAACCCATGAGCTTTCCATACCAGTAGCGCCGACTCCATATGCTTGGGATCCTTCAACACTTCTACCGCACATCGGGATAACCATGCTATAGTGTCCGACGTCGGTATAAATATAGATTCACCAGTTTGGGTTTCATGGTGTTCATCCATGGCTTGTCCATCCCTTTTCTCCACCGCTTCAGCATAGGATCGGTCTCCTTTCCTCATCGTTTTTGGGATGGGTCTTGGTGCCGCTTGCATATTCTTATTTAGCCCTTTCGCCACGTTCGCCCTTATCGACCCGCCCTCCACTTGGATGCGATTGACGTCATACAACAGCCGCTGCAAGTTGCTAACTCCACGAAATCTTACAAAACAGAATCGCAACCCTCCCCTTGTTTTCTTCCAAGGGACATAAACATCCATGGCATCCCCATACTTTGACATAATGCGGTAGATGTTCACCGGTTTCCACGCCAACGGGATATTTTCAATATACAAACTTATCACCTGCCTGTTTAACATGGCGTTTTGCACTTGTTCGCGGCTCCACTTGGAGAAGTACGGGGGGTGTTGAGTTGGGAGCATAGCTAAGATATTACAAGCTTACGGATAGAGAACTTCTTCTCAAGTTTCAACTTTCAAGTTTCGATGGATGGTTATCTCATATCTTTTTAATTAATTATGATGAATGATCTGATGAATGGTCGATTATCATACATTATTTTTTTGATGCTAAGTCATTGAGTTATGCTTTGAAAAAGATTTTTTTTCTTTTTTTATGCCTAATAGAAGTGTATTGTTGAATGATAAAAAGGTGTTACATCCATGGTTCAGTCAACAAGATTAGTTTTAAGGGTATGGTCCAATATGAAGCGAGAATTTGCTTTTGAGAATCCGTGACTGATTACAAACCAAGAATGTACAAGAAACACAAGAAGCACCGCAAACGAACATTAAGGAACAAAGGCAATTTATTGTGTTCCCCATTTCGGATACATCTACTACTTAAAAATTTGCCTTTAGGATTCTAGCTCTTCACTAATTTGGTTTCACAGGCGCATAAAAAACCGTTATAAGTGTTTAGCAGATTTTTCATAAGCTAAGCTCAATTGAATTTTAAAATCTCTCAAATGTTTGACTCTAGCAGAAACCAGATCTTCAACAACACAGAATCTTTTAATTGTCGGGCTTAAGCTAAAGAGAGGTTTCAGACCACTATTTATAGATTCTAAAGATTGGGGATCTCTCTCAGAATGTTCACATAACGTCTACATGAGTTTAAAGTTGACTTCTTCTTCTCCAAGTAAAGCTACCAGTTGGTGCCAAATCTAATAAAATCTTAATTTGTAATTCCTTGATTCAAAAATTGTTTGCAAAAATAGTTTGTATAGCCCACAGACGCTTGCAGGAGAGAAACATTTTCAAGGACTTTTTTCACACTTAACCTGCAAGTTTGACTGCTGGTTAACATTAATGTTGTCAACTGCCAAAGAAGGATCACATGGCAAAAAGTAGACAATGACAATTCTGGTGATAAACAGCTAGAGCCAAATCTACCAACGTCTGGTTCTTATGTGAAACCAAATCTTTCTGACCAACTTTCAATTAACACAAAACTCATTAGCAAAATATTTGTTAATCATCAAAATCATATGGTAATAATCAGAATCATATCTGTAGGCTCAAAATAAGCTCAAAATAGCTAAGAGGGGGTGAATTTTAGTTTTTGAAACCACTTTTAAGAAATTCATACAAAAACTACTACACAAATTCAGGATATTCTAAGAACAAAATAAAGGTGAAGTAAGAGATGAGAATAAACACACCAATTTAGAGTAGTTCTCCCTAAACCCTATGGGTATATCCACTGCTCAAGACTCCCCCTCGAGATTTGTCAAATTCACTATATGGTTTCTTCCAATGTGAAACCCAACCTATTATACTTAGCTTTTTCAAGGCTCAAGCTACAACCTTTACAAAATTTTTTCCCAAGGCTCACTCTCTAATTTAGGCATTTATAAAGGCTCAACCTAAACCTGTACAAGACTTTTTCTAACGCTCAACTCCCCAACCTATACTTAAAGCTTTTTCAAGGCTCAAGCTTCAAATTTGTACAACCCTTTAAGTAAAAATCTATTCAATCTTACTTAAGGAAAGATTTTTCAATTACACAAAGAGTGACTCACTCTTTGTTTACAAGATAAGCTCAAAGATATCATAAAGGTTTAAGCCCAACGATGAAAGCAAGAACTAAAATCCCCTCAAAAGATAAGTATTCAATAATATAGGCTCAATAATCTCTCAAAGGTTTTGTGTGCACAAAGCTCACTAAGATGGTTTTTTATACTTGTAATCTCTTACTCTAACTGCTAAATGAAGGTAAGAAACCTATTTATAAGCCCCAAATACAAGTGCGTACTCAATAGCAAAAGACCCTTAAGATAGACTTGTCTTTTGATATATTTGTATAGAAGTCTCTTATATGAATTTGCTCTGGAAGGTTTTTGGTCTTTTTCTCAACAACTGATCGTTTGAATTTCAGCCCTCTTCACTTCTTGACTTGTCTCCTTGTGATAACAGGCCAGAAAAATATTCATAAATTCCTCCTTTATAGGTTCTTGAAGCTCTTTAATTGGAGGATTAGAAAACACACTAACTTAAAAAGACAACTCCCTTAGCTTTTCCAGATGGATGAATGTAGCCACAAATCCATCCATGTTGTGCTCCATCCTGTAAATAATTGACAGTTGTGTAGAGACTCCTTCTTTGTCTTGATTTCTAATTTGGACTTTGTGCAAGGAAAGGACAATGAGACTTTGGAGAAGAAGATGAATAGTGACAAAATAAAACCCCTTGCATGTTACTTCAATGTGCAACGGTCATATAATTCCACTAGAGCCAAACTCTTCTCTTTTTTGTTAAAAGATCAAAAGGTGAGTTCTAGTAGTGTGCTGGAAAAAGTTTTATTTTCATTCCTTCAAGATATTTGGGCTTTCTGTTTCAAAAATGATCAAGTTCTTTTAGACATGCAAAAAATGCCTTAAGTAAATAAAAACCCACTATAAAAGAAACCCGACATATATATATTAAAGAGTCTAAAACCATTTTGACTAATCAAAAACAATAATTAAGGCCATGAAAAAATATAAGAATTAATAATATCATCACATGCTAAACAAGATTAAATTTAATTAAAGCCTCTAATCATATATTTAAACTCATATTTTAGTCATATAAAATCTATATTAATTTTATATTTATATTTTTCATGTGACACCTTATTTTCTAAAAATTTGTGATAATTATTAATTCTTTCCTTTTCTCCAGTTTTTTATATAGACAAATTTTTTAATACTAAAGGTCAGTGGAACGATCTTTTAGATTCCAATGGTTGTATGATGGCAAAAGAGCACTTAACTTCATATTACACCATCATCATTTATACGGTTTTTATGTATGGTTATAATTGTTATAATTATTGTGTACATTCTATTTTTTAATTCATTAGTATTAGAACCTTTAATTTGAATAATTCACCTTCTTATATAAAAATTTTATATTAATATTTCATTTATTATCTCATAAGGCATTATTTTTAAAATTTAAATTAATTCTATTTATTTTATTTTTAAATTTTTTATTTTTAGAATATATTCCCTATTGTGAATTATTTGTAAAGATACCAATTATGTTTTAATAGTATTTTTTGTATGGTTATGTATATTTTTGTTTCTGAGGGGAAGATTATTATAATATTGGGATGAGTTTTTACATATAGAATACATTATGATATTATTTTTTTAGATATGAATGATATTATTGATAATTACTGTGAGTTCTTTTATTATCATTAATTTACCAATTTGGTATATTCCTCTATGTTTTTAGGTTTTCCATAGAATGATATGTTGAAATCAAAGAAGAGAAAGTAGATCGGTCATATGATAAATGGTATCAAGCACTAAAAATTAGCTATTTATTTGTTAATAAACTAATTATTTGGGAATAAATTTTAAAACTTAATAATCTAATAATAAAAAATATTAAAAACGTTGGCAGCAAATTTATAACGTCTAACCTGTAAATTTAATTAAGTTGCAAACATAAATTGGACCAATAGGAGAGTAATATTGTAATTCCGTAATCCGAAATCTCATTCCTAAGTTAGAATCTCAGCCCTACAAAATAAACACAAATTAAGATCCACTTGACCGTTAGATTTACCTTAAAAAAAAAACACAGCGAGATAAGATCTGAACCGCCCGTTTGTTGCTTCCATGTCAAGACATGCCACTATAAATAGAATGCCATATATCGTGAACCTACGTACACAAGCAGATTCAATAAGAATCCGAAGACCATTTTGCCGACAAGCTAAGCTAGTCAAGCCGGAAACAATCGAGGTACGACCGATTTGTGCATAAATATTTTCTTCTTCTCAGCTTCTCCTCCTCCAGGGTTTAAGGGTTTAGGTTTAAGTTTTGTAAACGTAATTGGCGTCTGTGCATATATGTAGATGGCACGTACCAAGCAAACTGCACGCAAGAGCACCGGCGGGAAGGCTCCAAGGAAAAGCCTGGCTACAAAGGTGGTACGCAATATATAATTAAAGCGTTTAGCTAGCCCTTTTTGTTTTTTCAATTCAATCAATCAGTCCTGTTATATATAGGCTGATTAACCAAGTGAGCCATTATTAACAGGTAATGAAAAAGCACCCGGTTACCACAGGAGGAGTGAAGAAACCCCACAGATACAGACCAGGAACAGTTGCTCTCCGGTACATATATTGCATCCCTTGCTCCTTATATGTTCTATGCAGATTGATGTTTTATTCTTGTGAAGGCATGCATATCATGAAACTGAGCTTTTAATTTCATTCTTTTGGCGATGTTGTCCCTTTAATTATCAGTGAGATACGGAAATACCAAAAGAGTACGGAGCTCCTCATCAGGAAACTCCCATTCCAAAGGCTGGTTCGTGAAATCGCACAAGACTTCAAGGTAATTAACAATACAATATACTTTTTGGTCTAATTTCGTACTCATATATGTATACTTGATGATCGTCAACCTTTGTTTTAGTTTGCTGTTAACTATGAATTGTGTTAATTGTGATTGGTATAGTACTGATCTCATATATATACGGTTTTGTGTGTGTTTTGTGTTAATTTGCAGACGGACTTGAGATTCCAGAGCCACGCAGTATTGGCATTGCAGGAAGCGGCGGAAGCATATCTTGTTGGATTGTTTGAGGACACAAATCTGTGTGCCATCCACGCCAAGCGCGTCACTATCATGCCTAAAGACGTTCAACTCGCCAGAAGAATCCGCGGAGAGAGGACTTAATTATTCATCATATACAGCACATGCAATTATTAGTGGAACGTTGCTCAAAACAAACAACAATCGGTTGCTCGTCGTTGATTAGGAATCTTTTCCTCTTTACTTTGTTTTTGTTTTTCTTTTTCTCTTCTTCAACGAATAGAGAACTTCTTCTCGAGTTTCAAGTTTCAAGTTTCGATGGATTGTTATCGCATATCTTAATAAATTATGATGAATGATCGATTATGAGACATTATTCTGAGTTGAATGAAGTATTGAGTTATGCTTTGAAGAGTTTTTTTTTTTTATGCCTGATCGAAGTATATTGTTGGAATGATAGAAATGTGTTACATCGATCGTTCTGTCAACAAGAATTGTTTGAAGAGTATGCTCCAATAAGAAGCAAGAATTTGCGTTTGAGAATCCGTGACTGATTATATCGCCATCCAAAGACTCGCAACTGAATAGCCTGCTTCGGCGAGGTTGTTGTTTGTATGATCACACCTGCAATTCCCTATTCACACATTAGACTTTGTTTAAACTTCGTGTTAGACAATCATATAAAAGAAACCTCCAAAAAGACAATGTGTACTTCCGATTTTTCTGTCTCTAGAATTCGTCAGAGTCTAAAGTGGTCAAAGACTAAACACTCTAATGTATGCACTGCTAGCTCGCGTTGATTAGATTTATTAAAGTTATGATTAATTACATTTAGATCTATTAAATAACACGTTTGGTATACATGATTAGTTTAAAGAGTATGGTTCAGTGAGAAGCGAGAATTTTCTTTTGAGAATCCGTAAGTGGTCACAAACCGCCGTCCAGTTGACTACCGGAGCAAAAAGAAACACAAAACCACCTTTCATTAACCGTCGGATTGCGCCGCAAAAGAACAGTGAGAGAGAATCTTAACCGTCCGTCATGGCTAGGCATGCATGCAGTTGCTTCTATAAATACAGGGCGTATACCCATTTGCACTTAACAACGTGGTGAATTAGTAAACTGATTCTTAAAATAAAAAAACCGCTTATCTTCTCGATCGTTGCAAAAACACAGTCTTCATCTCCTGTACCGTACGAGTTCCTCTCTCAGGCTTACATTTCTCTGTTTGCATCATAATCATGCATGCTCTTTCTTAATATATGGATATTGTTAGCAATATCTTGCTAATTTTATGTGAATAATGTTACTATGCATGTTTAATTTTAGTGGTTCATCAGTTTCACAAAAATCAATCAATCAATCAATTGTGCAATCTGCAATTGGAAACAAATAACGAAGATTGTGCTCTTAATTTGTCATATATATATCGTAGTCTACGTGCAGATGGCTCGCACAAAGCAAACTGCTCGTAAAAGTACCGGTGGAAAGGCTCCAAGGAAAAGCCTGGCAACAAAGGTAACCCATATATGAGTACATGTTGCAGTCCATGTTTACCTTCCGTAACCAACTTCATTTTGTACACAGTTATATATATGATATGCGCACATTTGTTTCGTTAATTAGAGTTCAAAATGGGTTGCTGTTTGATCTTTTTTCTCAGGTTAGACGCGGCAAGACAATTCCAAATGCTGCTGGCATTAAGAGGCCACATAGGTTCCGCCCCGGTACTGTTGCTCTCCGGTATGATACTTAAGCTTTTGCAGATTGCTTTGTCAATATTCAAGTTTATAGAGTTTCTTCTGTGTTTATTGTTCTGGGTTTTGATTGACTGTTGATCAAAAAGTTATTTGACGATATTTGTGTTTCACGATGGTATACGTGTATATATATTCAGGGAAATCCGGAAATACCAGAAGAGTACTGATCTTCTCATCAGGAAGCTCCCCTTCCAAAGACTTGTTCGTGAAATCGCCCAGGAGTTCAAGGTTGATTAATTAATGAACGATATATTGGTTGATTTACTTATCACATTTCATAAAAGATATATTTCTGGTGTTGATTAGTTATTATATATGGGCGGGATGTGAGCGTTTGTTTGTTTGATTTGCAGACTGATCTGCGGTTCCAGAGCCATGCAGTGTATGCGTTGCAGGAAGCGGCGGAAGCATATCTTGTGGGTCTGTTTGAAGACACCAATCTGTGTGCCATCCATGCCAAGCGTGTTACTATCATGCCTAAGGATATCCAGCTTGCCCGCAGAATCCGTGGTGAGAGGGCCTAAGCTTACCTAGATCAACATCTTCCTTCATGGATCGAGTAGCTAGCCTGGTTCCTGCCTGCAGATATATATTGCTCCCTGGGCAATTTAAGATTAGCTTTATATAGATATATATATATATATATATATATATAAAAGAATATAATAAAGAGGTGCTGGAAGATATGCTCTCTTAAGTGAAGACCTTTCTCTGATGTTGTATGTATATCTATCGTTCTCGTGTAATGTTGTCTTTCCTTATCCGTCGCGTAATTGTGTAAATTTCAAGTGTTAAATTCAGTTTTTGTGCTGTGATGATAATGTGCCTACTCTTTCTTTGAGGAACTTAATTATAACCATATGCAAATTGCCCGAACTGTATATGTAACTTTAAGATCATGGAGGGGAGCAGTTATATGCAAATTGCCCAAATGCCGTGACGGTTTTGCAGATTGTGGTGTCATGGAGAAAAAATATAACCCCATTTTCCACGTGGCTTGTGCAACCGTTTTTGCCCTTTTATTCTTCCTTGTCTGATTGATACGACTGGACCGGACGTGAGTGAAACTTACTTCCTTTTGGGCCTCATACATGGAACCAGGCCCATTTTAATTCTGCCGGTGCCCGCCGCAAGAGAGTCAAATGTATGTAGCATGCAAAAACCAAACCACGAAAATCCGTTCCCTTTTAACGGAGGGGATGAAGGAAAGAATGAAGTTCAGCCAATAGGAAGCGATTATTTTAGGCTCAGAATCCGACAGCCAATAGAAAATTCGCATCCCTGCCGTTCATCACCAAAGGGAAAAACACAAATTAACCGTTTCTCAACCATCAGATCCTGTCATAAAACTGACAAATCGTGGCGGCACTTAGTTTTTATGTTTTCCAATTTCAGTGCATATTTTCTACTCCTGTAGTATTAAGCTTGTTTGTTACTATATATAATGAGTTAATTTTGTTGGGTGGTTTGGTGTGTAGGCTGTTGTTCGTCAGTCTGCCCCAACCAACCACTGGAGGGGTGAGAAAGCCACACAGATGCCACCCTATTACTGTTGCCCTGCGGTATGTTGCACAACTTTGGCTTTGCTACTATATTTCATCTTGTTATAATTCTATTTTTTTGGGGAATAGTTGTGAAAATTATGGATTGTAACTTGTGTTTGTATGTTTGGACGGATTTAGTGAAATGCAAAAGTACCAGAAGAGTACTGAGCTCCTCATCAGGAAACTTCCTATCCAAAGACTTGTCCTTGAAGTCGCTCAAGAGTTCAAGGTCTTGATACATGGTAACTCTTTTAAGATTTACTCAAGGTCAAACTTAATTTGTTTAGTTTCTGGTAAGAAGTGTGGGAAGTGTCTAGACCTGGCAAAACGGGTATTGACACGACAATCCGACACGAACCCGACACGAAATTAGCAGGTATAGGTCAGAAATTTTCAACCGATTTAGTTAAATGAGTCGACCCGACACGACACAAAAATTAGCAGGTCAGGTTGCGGGTTGACCTGCCAACCCGATAGGTACCTATTTATGATCCGATTATATTTAGGATATAGATATTTTACTGATTTAATATAAGACTTATTTAATATTTAATGCCAAAGTTACTAAAATTATCCAAAAATATTTATATAAATGCTTTAAATCATTATTATACCATGATTTTACAATTTATAATTTTATTTAATATATGAAAAAAATCTAATTATATGTCTATTCGCTTAAAAAATATAACTTTTTTTACAAAATAGAAAAATTTCAAACTAATTTTTAGGCTTGTTAGACTTAATAAGTAACCCGCGGGTCAACCGAACCCGACATGATAATAAACGGGTTAGACACAACACGACACGATTATTAAATGGGTCGGGTCGGGTTGAAGATTAGGAATCCGTTTACCTATTCAATCCGACACGAACCCGACTCGACAACACGAATTGCCAGTTCTAGATGTGTCTTAGTTAATCATGATGACTTACTTGTGGTGGTGGTTGTTTAGACTAATTTGCGATTCCAGAGCCACGCGGTGTTGGCATTGCGTGAGGCAACAGAAGCATACCTTGTGAGATTGTTTGAGAATATCAATCTTTGTGCCATTCACGCGAAGTATGTCACCATCATGCCCAAAGATATTCAGCTAGGTAGGAGATTCCGTGGCAAACTGGCAGAGAACCTTAACTGCCCCTAAGGATGGCAACTGGTTATAGGGATTTGTTATAGGGAGCTACGGGTGTTCAATTGGGATTTCTTCATCCTCTTTTTGGGTCCGTACTTTTGTGAGTGATTGATTAATATAGGAATTTTGGTGGTCAGTTCTATCTTCTATGTTTTTGTCTCTTTGTTCCGCATAATCATGTGGCAAACTCTTTTCTCTTGTCATAAAGCAAGAAATTATTTTCCCCGTCGTATCATTTTTGGGCTTCTGCCCTCAATCTTTGGAGAGACGCTTGGAAATTAGATGTTATGCTTAACATAATCGAGACATTGTGGTTTATGCGGTCGTTGCAAAGCATGAAAGCAAGCTTTTCTATTTAGGTAGAATCTTTATTTCAGCAACGACCAAATTTTAAGTTACATGGTCATTGTATTGCAATTTTCTTTCTATGAGGGAATTCTTTGTCTCGACGTACTCGCTACAGCACCTATATATATCTAATAAGATTGTGAAAGTCGCTAATCAGAGATATATTTGTCATTGCTTTGGATGTAGTTGTGGACAAATAAGACACCGAGCTTCATCCAGGACAAAACAGCTCAATTTTCTAACCTGAATGATTTGTACGAGAACTTCACGAACCTCATGAAGTCGGATAGACTTCAGTAATAGCTCAAGTAATGCAAAAGGGTGACGCTAGAGAAACAAAATGTAGCTCCTTTACTAAACAAAAAAAAAAAAAACTATGAAAATAAGCCCCTGCAATAGTTTGAGCATCATTTACAGAGCCATTGGACCCTTCAGTTGCAGATAAAAACAGTCTCTCCTCCTATTGTGATTGCTTCCAATACTGATCTCTCAACTTTCTTCGCACTTGCATCCCCTTTACATCTCGCTGGTTTTGCTTTTGATACCATGATTAATGTTGATCTTTCCAAATTTTTGTTTACATCCCTGCCTTTACTTCATATTTTACACCACCTTCATCATTATATGGTTTTTATGTATGGTTCTGATTACTGTGTACAATCTGTTTTTTTCTAATTCATTAATATTTGAATATTTAATTTGAAAAATTAAGCTTGTTTATAAGAATTTTATATTAAATCATTTCATTTATTTTGTCGCGAGGCATGATTTTTTAACATTTACATTAATTCTATTTATTTTCTTCTTAAAAAATTTATTTTCTGAATATATTCCATATTGTGATACTAATTTTTTAGACATGAATGATATTATTGGTAATTATTGTGACTTTTTTTGTTATCATTAATTACTAATTTGGTATATTTCTCTATGTTTTTAGGTTTTCCATAGAATGAAATGTTGAAATCAATGAAGAGAAAGTAGATCAGTCCTATGCTGAATGGTAATAAACTAATTATCTTGGCATAAGTTTTAAAACATAATAACCTAATAATAAAAAATATTAAAAACGTTGGGAGCAAATTTATAACGTCTAACCTGTAAATTTAATTAAGTTGCAAACACAAATTGGACCAATAGGAGAGTAATATTCTAATTCCGTAATCCGAAATCTTATTCGCAACTTAGAATCTCAGCCCTACAAAATAAACACAAACTAGGATCCACTTGGCCGTTGGATTTTGCCTTAAAAAAACACAGTGAGATATGATCTCAGCCGCGGGTTTATTACTTCCATGGCAAGACATGCCACTATAAATAGAATGCCATATCGTGATGAACCTACGTACTCAAGCAGATTCTACAGAATCCGCGCGAAGACCATTTTGCCAACAAGCCTGAAACGATCGAGGTACGACCGACTTCTCCATAATAAATATTTTCAAATTCTCAGCTATTCTCCTCCCCCAGGGTTTAGGTTTAAGTTTTTGTAAACTTAATTGTAGATGGCACGTACCAAGCAAACTGCGCGCAAGAGCACCGGCGGGAAGGCTCCAAGGAAAAGCCTGGCTACAAAGGTACGTCATACATAAAACCCTTTAATTAGCTCTTTTGTTTTTTCAATTCAATCAATCAATCATTCCTGTTATAGGCTAATTAACCAAGTGAGCCATTATTGATATATAGGTAATGAAAAAGCACCCGGTTACCACAGGAGGAGTGAAGAAACCCCATAGATACAGACCGGGAACTGTTGCTCTTCGGTAATATATATTTAGCATCCCTTGCTCCTTATATATTGTTTTTGCAGATCGATGTCTTATTCCTGTATGAAGGCAAATCATGAAACTGAGCTTTTAATTATGATTTTGTTTTGGCAATGTTGTCCCTTTTAATTATTCAGTGAGATTCGAAAATACCAAAAGAGTACGGAGCTCCTCATCAGGAAACTCCCATTCCAAAGACTGGTTCGTGAAATCGCACAAGACTTCAAGGTAATTAACAATACAATATACTTTTTGGTTTAATTTCGTACTCATATATGAATATACTTGATGATCATCAACCCTTGTTTTAGTTTGCTATGAACTACGAATTGTGTTAATTGTGATTGGTATACTGATCTCATATATATATATGGTTTTGTGTTAATTTCAGACGGACTTGAGATTCCAGAGCCACGCAGTTTTGGCATTGCAGGAAGCGGCAGAAGCATATCTTGTTGGATTGTTCGAGGACACAAATCTCTGTGCCATCCACGCCAAGCGCGTTACTATCATGCCTAAAGATGTTCAACTCGCCAGAAGAATCCGCGGAGAGAGGGCTTAATTATTCATCATATACAAAACAATTAACGGGACGTTGCTCAAAACAAACAACACTGGCGAGATTGCTCGTCGTTAATTAGGAATCTTTTCCTCTTTACTTTGTTCTTGTTTTTGTTTTCTCTTTTACTCTTCTTCTACTGATAGAGAACTTATTCTTGAGTTTCAAGTTGCGATGGATGATTATGCATATCTTAATTAATTGTGAGGAATGATCGATTATGAGACATTACTTTGAGTTGAATGAAGTCATTGAGTTATGCTTTGAAGAGTTCACTAACACATGAAAATTAAGGCAAATCAAAGACACGCAATTGATTCTCTTTTTGTTCCTCAAAGAAAAAGACACGCAATTGATTTTTGATTGAATAGCCTGCTTAGGTTGTTGTTTGTATGATCACACGTGCAGTTCCCTTTTCACACATTAGACTTTGTTTCGGTTCGTGTTAGACAAGCATATAAAAAGAAACCTAAAAATAAAAAAACAATCTGTATTTTCAAATTTTCTATCTCTAGAAAAATTTCGTCAGAGTCTAGAATGGTCAAAGACTAAATCACTCTAATGTTTGCATTGCTCGCTTTGATTACATTTATTAAAGTTACTAATTAGATTTAGATCTGTTAAATAAAACGATTAGTATATATGATTAGTTCAGAGAGTATGGTTCAGTGAGAAGCGAGAATTTCTCACTCCTTCGGGGCCTGCTGATTTTTTGGGAGATTAAGTTATAAATTGATGTTGCATGTAGGATTTTTGTTAATGCTGCTTCTAGATTTATATTTCTGTTTGAAGGTAGTCATCGCTTAAAAACGTGTGGCCCTTTAGATCTGTTGTGCCTTTGCTACTTGGTTCATTCAACCTTTCATACTCATTCATCGCCTCCTAGTCCTAACCCCATTACGCGCTCCACATAATTGCACTCTTGCGTCCTTTTTCTTCCACTGATAATGAATAGCCATTTCCTTTATAATTACTATCAGCTACAAAACGCTACAATTTCATATGTTTACATCCGTTTTAAAAAAGATTCAATATGAAGTACCGGCATAGTCATTGAACACTTGAAAAAATATAAGTTAGGATCCTAAACCATGACAGAAGAATTAAATATTCTTTATAAACCAAGATCTAGACCTAATAATAGTGTACATTTCTTGCAAAAAAAGGAGCAGTTCTTTATTATCTCACACGTAATGCTACAGTTTTTCTTTTTGCTCTAACCAATCAATCTGTGACTGTTATCAAACAGTTTGATCATAAGAAAGAATCATGCAAAATAAGCTTCTGTCTTAAAAATGATAAGCTACAACAGGTTATGAGCAACTTCTTCGTATTCAAAACTAGTTCTCATAGACAAGCCAAAAATTTCTTATTAGCTCTATCAGGGCATTCCCTGATAACTTACTTCTCATCACAGATTTCATCTGCTGCTAGAAACATGAATGTAACAGGGGAAGGCAAACTGTGGACAAGAATTCAAGCTCGGAGCAACCTACAGGGGACCTGGAAATGTGCCATTCTCCCTTTGCTCGTTCCATTTCTGAACCTGATACCCAAAAGAAACCAAATGTTAGCGAAGGCAACAATTAGTAACCAAGTTAAGCTACCAAAAACAAGGGCATCATCACCAAATTCCATCTTTTGAAACTAAAATTTCAATCTTCAACAGTTACTAATGGTCAAATCTCACAGGCAAAAACAAATGGCTGTTATTAAAAAGCAGAACCAACCACAGCTGAAGGTCATACATAAAAATTAGATGGCTGCTATGAAAGAAACTCTAGCTAAATTGGACTCCAGCAATCACAGGTAGTAGATGAAAGACTGACTGGTGAGATTGGAGATAATTACTTGCTAAAGAAAATTGTAACATTTTCTTGCTTCACTGGTGCGAGGAAGAGCAAGAGTGATGAGATAAGGACAAGAATATCATGCGCATAAGGTGAACACTCTACAATTTTGGTTACTTGAACAACATGCAAGACTTAAACAAGCACATACAGATCTTAACCTTTGCTACAGCTCCAATTATGTTCATAGAGCTAAATGTTGATAAAGTCTCTACAGACAATGCTTGTACAGAAGCTAGAGGTGGCTTATAACGAGGTGAGTGATAACTGGTGACTTCAATCAGCATACCGGTGTGCATTTTAAAGAGCTCAACTTAGAGTAGTGCAAACTATGCACTCAAGTCTAATACAGCTTTGAACTGAGGCTATTTTTAGTGAGCCAAAAAACATAGGGTGTGTAAGTCAACTGCAGTAAGTTTATTATGACGACAATCTATTGTACAATGCAGTGATTGGCTCATAAATCAATCTCTAATTTTAACACATGATCTCAATTCTATAAAAATTGAACGCCTGGACCTTTTTTGTTATTACTTCAATATCGCATGAATGCACAAGTCCTTTAAATTACGCTTGGAATTCAAATGATAGATACAAAATGAAAAAAGAAACTTATATATCAATCGCATGACAAAAATGAAGCATAAAAGATTTTCTAAAGTTCGTATTCCTGAACATCTAACAGCATTAAATGGTTTAGGCCAGAAGGTTTTGCATCTTTTTACAAACTAAATCAAAACCATAAATTTTTACTTTATGAGGAAGTTCTAGAGCACATACCCATTCAGTGGGGCAGAGAGAACGATAATATTTGGCAAACTTATCGCACTCTGGAGCACCTTCTCCCTTGGCAGCTGTGCACCTACACCATAAATGTTGTGGATTAATAATGCTAGATAGGAACATAAAATGATAACAGATGAGCATGAGATTATGGAGACAGTTTAACTTACCGATGATACTCAATATATCTTGTAAAACAGTGCCTCGTCTGATTTGTTGTTGGGAAACGGTAGTCAGCTGGTGCTGTCTCAAGCTGGATGACAAAACATATAAATTAACATATCGATCATTAACCATAATTAACATGTACAATATGAAATTACACCATCCTCCAAGAGAACATTTGGAACAATTGGCTATGCGTATACCTTAATCTCAGGCTTGTCTTCTTCCGCTTCTTCTTCGCCTGAGTTCTCCTCTTGGGCAGGCTCATTACTTTCTGCAGAAGCAGTAGCATCATCAGTGCTGTCTCCAGCAGCAGCAGAATCAGCTTCAGGCTTTTCTTCGGCGGCAGCAGCTGCAGGCGTTTCTTCAGCTTTCTCTACCGTAGCTGCTTCCTCGGAAACAAAAACAGCTGGTGGAGCCTCAGCTTGCTTCACTTCCTCAGCTTTTGAGCCCACATCTGCCTTCTCCTCTTTCTCCTTCAAATGATAATCCTAGAAGGCAAAATTTAAGTCATAGTTGTTCCACCAGAATCAAATTGGTCACAAAGGAAGGACTTAAGAATATAACCTAAAAGGATCCAAAAACCTCGACACATCCTAATAAATTCACAATCACATTCGCAGATAGAAACCACAAAACACAATATAGTCGTCACGTTTACATATTCCAAACTATCACCTTTACTCCACTGGAATTTTAGAATTCATATCCATGAACAGATTTTCCTAGTCACATTTCAATTTCTTCAGAACTATATTTGAACAGATCCGTTAAATCGGAATTTAAAAAACACCAATAGCTACAGATAAATAAAACAAAGCCGATAGCAGGAATATATAGAGCTTATCTGAATATTAATTTCCAAACACCAACCCCAGCTCTCCAGTTGAACTAAAAACGGAAGATCCAATACAATCCACCACACATAATTCCAGAAAATAAAGATCCAACTGGTAATCACATCTCGATTCATGACAAACGGCATCGTTTGGGGTTGCGAGGGAGAAGCAAAGGGGAGTTACCTGGTGCAAGGAAGGGGGAGTACTGGCAGCGGCTGCAGCTTCCGCCATTGTCGGGGAGAGGAAGGAATGAAAGGAAGCGATCTGGTGCGGCAACGCTCAGTTGTTGGAGAAAGTGCGGCCTCTCCTTGGCAGCAGAAATACAGAGGCGAGAGAGAGAGAGAGATGGAGATAGAGACGGAAAGAATATAGAGTGTAGAGAGAGAGAGACGAAAATGGGCGTCCTTTGAGCTAGGGTAAGTAAGACGAGGGAGTTGTTGGATTTTTTTTTTTTACCTTTTGGTTTTACCTCGGCTTTGTGAGGAAAGTAAATTTGAAGTAAAAATCAAAAGTCCTCCCGAGACCACGTACAGTCCACATGTTAGGAGCCACGTGGGGTTTTTCTTCTTCTGAGAAACTACTGGTTGGTTCTTCGACTTCTTCTCTCTTTCTGGACCAATTAGAATGTGCGAGAGATTGGGCCTGTTTCTGGATCAGATATATGGATTGCTCGGCCCATTATTGGTCTTCACCTTGGGTTTTCACTTTGCACACTATAACAGAATCTATCCACCAACGTACCTAACCCACATTTGCGAGAACAGCTGGGGTTTCGGCCTTTGGGTACTACTGTCCACAGTTTACCTGATGAGTTTTTTAGGCTTGTACAGCAAGAAGCAGCTCGTTAATCCTTAATGAAATATCGGTTGTTCAAAACAAAAAAAAAAACGTACCAAACCCAAAAACCCACATTTGTATTCTAGAGTCGGGGAGCACCTTGCCCTGGCAAAGGTTTTACACCGATTATTGCCATCAAGCCAACCCAACGTAAATTATTTTTGGTGAATAAAAGTTTAGGGGAGGCTCCCATAGTCTTGGACCAGGGCAAACCATCGGGCTCAGCGAGCGCTTACAGTGGTATTTATAGATTACCAAAAGGGTCGGTGGGGTTCGAACTGTCAACCTAATGGGAGTGTTTACTGAAACTCAACCTTCGTTGGCTTGTAACTTCTTATATTAAGCATTCCTTATGTGAGTTTTTTTTAATCAAGAAAGGGGAGATGTTTTTCCATTCATATTAAAAGATATTACACACAGAGATATAAGCTGATGAAATAAATCAAATATAGAGATCATCATCTAAATCTATTACAAGATTAACACAGAATTTACAAATGCTTTTGACACATGAGATAGAGACCTGCAACACTTCCAAACTTGGACATAAAATGCATTGATGTTGCCACAAGCAGTGGCGGAGTTAAACATAATTTTTAGAGGGGACCAATATAACATTGTGTGTGTAACAATAAGGGTTTATGTGAAAAAATAAAATTTAGAAGGTGCCAAGTATATACAACGAGAGGACTTATATCAAAAAATTTAAAGTCCAAAGATCTCGTAAGTATATCACTATAGGACTTATATGAAGAAGATAAAAATCCAGGGGGGCCATGGCCCCCTCAGTCCCCTTAAGCCACCGCCACTAGCCACAAATCTCAGGTACCTCTCATTAAAGACTTTACACTTAAGCCTTTTTTTTTAACATCCTAAGGAGCCCATGCTCAACCTTAATATACCTATATTACTCCTAATCCATCCTAACCCTACTTAATTTTCACCACACTAGATAGAACTTAATTTTCACCACACTAGATAGAACCAAGGTGGCCTCGTACAAATGCAAGGACTTCACATTTCAGCCTTGGGAGGGGAAAATCTTATTATCTTTTAAGAGGAGGAAGAAGATGGCTTCCATACCCACTTGAAGAACATGACTTCTATATCTTGCATCGATGGCCGTAAGAAGTACAATAAGATTAATTGGAACAGAAAAATCCATACTTGAGCAGAGACCCATGTGGTTACCAGGTAAACTGCACCCAATCTCCTCCACAGAACCACCACAGAGGATGAAGGGTACTTAGGTGACGAGTAAATCATTCTAATAAATCCTTGATGACTCTAGATCCTAATCTATTTTGTTCTAATTTACAAAAAGTGTTAAACAAATGACTAGAAATTTGCCCAAAAATGGCAGAGGCAAAGTTGTATAAAGACAACAGTAAACTACTACTTATTAAAGTAGAAGGAAAGAAAAAGAAAAAGACTGAGGGGCTTACGGTCGGAATAGGGAGCTCAAAAGGCAGTCCTTAGTTTTGGAAAAACAGAAACTTGTAGAGAGTGTGGACAGAGAGTTCTTCAATTGATAAAATAATTTTTCATGTGTTAAATTTTGTAGTGCAATAATTCTATATAAATTTCACGCATATAGTATAACTCATTAGACATACACAAAATAGACTTGTAATTATGTGATTTCACCTAGAAAAAAATAACTATGTTGACTTGGAATACCTAATCAATGACTATCCACCACAAATTTATAGTGAAGTTTTATAATATTCCCATCACTTTTAGGATTTTTTAAAAAATTTTAACTCTATCATTTAAAAAGTTAATGACATTTGGATGCATAAACATGTGATAGTTGGTCATTGGATAGATATTAAAACTCGAGAAAACATAGAAAGTACTGCATAGAATTTTTATAAAACTTAGTGATACATAGTAATCCTACATGTAGACACACATATATGTAGACACAAACTTTGGTATAATTATTCCGTAGCCAATTAATTTTCTGGTGATACAACATATGTTATATATGTATCATATGTTATATATATATATATATCATGCGTATATATATAATTCTTCGTATCGAGGCTTTTTATGTAGTGGATTTGGGAAGTGATATTTGAACCCAAAACCTCATGATCTCGTATGGCCTCTATGCCTTTTATCGTTTTGAAGTGTGTCACATTTTCAAAATTATACTAAGACTGTATCTTTTAATTTACCAACCTATACATGATATCTATATTCGGAAACGACGCAAATTATGGCATAGGCCTGCGAAAGAAAAAAAAGATCCAAGTTTAGGTTCAGCCCATGATACGATTTAGAGGAAACTATCTGCGAGAAGTAAATCAGAAATCTTTTCATTTTAATCACATGGTTCATACTTCGTTGGGGAACAAGAAAGTTGTTTTAACGCCTTATATGGCTTAGCAAACCCCAATGCTTTATTAATTGAAAATGTCCCCTAAAATAGCAACCTTGCTTCAATTAATCAACAACGTTAATGTCGCCATAAAGTGGCAAAGTTGATTGAGTAGCCTGCAATTACATCTGTCACGCAAGTTGTTATTTCCGAACAGCAACCAATTATTTATGTCCCACAAATTGTGGTTTCCGTCCTCTTTTTCCTATTTTCGAGCAAACTGCGACACTGAGTATTGTTCTTTTTTTTTTTCTTTTGAACATGGGTATTGTTTTTGGTGTCACTAGATTTTCCTACTTTAATCGAATGTTATTTTGTTTGTTTAAAACAAAGAGCAAAGAGGTGGATACGCCCCAAGCAAACAAGCATTATTGTTATTATTAGTCACTTGAAAAATATGAAAACAACACTCGATGCACACCTGTATATAAGTTTTCCTGTGCATGGAAATGAAAGAAAAGTAAGGTCTAGTTTCAATGTCGAAGTGATTTGTCCGATTAAGTTATGTGCCTATTGATTGCAATATTCTTTGTTTGGCAACTTAATAATAATGTAAAGAACGGATTTTTTCATTTATTTTTGCAAAATATATATTCATGCACCTTTTGGTGGGAGCGTTACCTTGTATGGGGAGATTGAAATTAGGAGATTTTTTTTTTTTACGTAAATTAGGAGAAAAGTTGATGAGTTATTGGTTGGCGACGAAGAATTGATATGCAAAAGCCCTTTTTGCAGCCTTGACGCAAAAAGTGATGAGGCGAGGCCATTTGTTCTTGTTCACACACTCTCTTCAATCTACTACTGTACTACTGTAACGGAAGTTTGACCAGAACAGAAAATGCCAAGGTAAGATGTCATTACTTAGCCGGGTTGCATTGTAGAAAACAATACAGCATAGAATCTTCCCAAGAGCGCAGAAAAATAAAAGAAAAAGAAAGGGAGGAAAAAAAACCTTAATATGGCAATTGGCAAGAACGCATAGATAGGGGGGTAAGAAACGGCAAAAGGCCAAATACAGTAATTTTCCACAACCAAAAGGCAAACATAAAAACGTAGTAAGAAAATAGGGTTGCAGAAAGCTTCCATAATCCGATGGCAGATTTTGTCTGTCTCCTAATCATGGAATCATCTTGGTCATTTAAAGTAGTAAAACCCTCTAATCACGTTGGTTATTGGTGTGTTTTTTATATTATATGGATGGATGAACAGGGAAAGAAATAAAAAGGAAAAAGAATTAATTTGTGCAAGTCACCATGTGACCAGTCAAGATCTTTGACCGGAGGAATAAAGAAAGTTATGAAATGAGAGGGTGGGTTCTGGTGTGAGCGTGAAGATACCAGACAATCCCTGGTGAAGGAGTATTAATTGGGTTTCTTTGACCAGAAACAGAAGCAACCAAACAAGCATTGTGACGTAAACATGCTACTTTACTCCTACAACCTCCCCACTAAATGACTACTACCAGTAATCAAGATGAGATAAGAATGAGTAGATGGATAAAGAAACGCTTACAACACAATTACTATTACAATTATTAATTTTTTTTGAACGGTCACAGAGAATTACAATACAATATACTCCATACTACTACTGTACACAAGTGAGAGGAGAGGTGAATGAATGGAATGACTTCTTTTACGGGTCATGTCCTTTCTCTTCTTTTAAGCCTGGGAGAGAAACCAAGACAAATTAAGTGAAAAAAGCAAGGTGAGAGAGAGAGAGAGAGGAAGCAAAAGCCCCCAAAGACCAAAACATCACTCACTAGTCACTACACAGTACACACAACACAAAAAACACAAAATTATTCCTTTTTGCACTTTATCTTCCCCCCTTGCCCCTCGCTCATCCTCTCTCCAGAATTGCCAGTATTAATATCATCGCAAATAATTTAATGCTGGTCTTCTCTCTAATCTCTATCTATCTCTGCGTCTATCTGCGTGACCCTACTACCCATTAACCAACAACTTCTTTGTGACTCTGCCACAAAGGAGAAACTGAAGGAGATAGTAGCAGCCAGCAGTAGTAATCGATATACTACAGTACATCCCCACCACTGAAACCCATAAACAAAAACCACCCAGCAAAAACACCTGCTGCGTGACAGACACAAATACACACTTATACAAACAGATATATTTTTAGTAGTAGATCCATTAGATCATTACATTAGATCCGGAGAAAGAAAGAAAGAAAGAAAGATATAGAGAGAGAAGGTGGGTGGTGATTTGTTATATGCATATAATGGATAATAAAAGCTGTCAATCCTCTGCTGATTCTACCATTACCAGTAGCAGCAGCAGTAGCACCCACAATAACACCACCACCACTACCATCAACAACAACACCAAAGACCACTACCTCAAACAACTCAACAGACTCTCTCACAAGATCTCCAAACCCACAGCCACCGCCACCGCCGCCAACATAGCCATCAACAATACCAACAACAACAACATCAATAGCAAAAGACCTCCTTTCGATAACACCAATCAAAGCTTTAACAACCAAACCCAATCCATACAGCAGCAGCAGCAGCAGCAACAACAGCAAAACCAGCAACAGCAGCAGCAGCAGCAACATCAGCATCAGCCCCCGGTTTACAATATCAACAAGAATGATTTCCGCGATGTGGTGCAGAAACTCACTGGATCTCCGGCTCACGAGAGATTCTCCACGCCTCCTCCTATACAGCAACCAAAGCCCCCAAGCTCTCGCTTGCAGCGTATCCGCCCCCCTCCCCTCGCCCACGTTAGCAACCGTCCCCCTCCCCTGTTAAACAGCGCCATGCCCCCTCCTCCTCTCCCGCAACCACAAGGACCCCCTCCGCCCCCACCGCAGAATAATGTTCCTTCCTCCTCCCTGGGGATGGGTTTCTTCCCAAGGCCGCCCTCGGCTCCTCTCTCGCCTCTCCCGCCCTTCCCGGCTGTTCACGCGGCGGCAGAGTCTCCCGTCTCCGCTTACATGAGGTACCTCCAGAACTCGATCTCCGCCGCCGAGTCCAGCAAACACCAAGCTTTCTCCGGATTCTCGCCGCTGGCGCCGCTCGTTTCTCCTCGGTGGAACAGTCCCGCCCCCCCTCCACTTGCAGACCAACACCAGTTTTCAGCTCCTCTGCCTCCGCCGCAGCAGCAGCAGGGGATGATTCCGCCGTCACAACAGCATATGCTGCCGCAGTTTCAGCTGCCGACATCGCCGCTGGGATTCGGGTGCTTGAGCTCGCCACGCTCACCGTACGCTTTGCTGTCTCCAAGTCTGCTGCTTTCGCCGTCTTCGTTCCCTCTCTCGCCTACCGTGCCGGTGCCAAGCCCGAAATGGAGAGGCCTTTGACCGGGAGTTCAGTGATTTCAGGTAAGTTCCTTTTGCGTTGGTTTGGTTCTACAGACGATGTCGTTTTAGGGCTAGGGGGGTTAGAACTAGGACTAGTGACTATCTTGTACATAGTCATGGGGGGCTAATTGGATTACCGGTGGTTAGTTTGGGCAAGTGTCTAATACACTGGTTAATTAGAAAGGGTTGTTTGTTCTTTTGTAAATGGAATATCAAAACATGTGAGATAGGAGACCCTAGGCTTGTTCTTTTATTTTCCAACCTTTGTATCCCAAAACAAATTTGCTATTGTTGTTGAATATTATGGGGAGAAATGGTTAAAGTTACTGAATTATAGTTGACAAGTGCTAAAAATTCTTTTGCTGGATGCGTGTTACTTCTTACTTGTTGGATTTCATTTCTGATTATGTGCTCTGCCAATTTCGTGGAAGTGATTGTTTGGGAAGAAGTGTTAAGATTATTTTGTGAAGTTCTGTTGTTAATTATTTGTTTAGGCGAATTAATCGACTGGTGGAATTGATATGGTAAATTAAATAACAATGAACTTTATACCAAGTTCTTTTTTCTGTGGAGAATCCTTACTTAGATTTGGTAGGTGCGCACTTTAATAACCTTTTGAATGGAGTGTTTCTACTTGGACCACGCTTTTAAAAAAAGGTTCAAGGGACAGTTTAGTAATCTGTGGACATTGTGGGGTTTTGCAGTGTGGCGTGTGCCCTCAGTTGCAGAAACTTTCCTGTCTGATTAGATTTGTTTTCCCTTTATTTGGTTACTAGATGCTTTATGGTTTCAGAATTACTGGTGGGTTAGCAGTTTCTTCTTGGACATAACAAGTAAACCACCTGCCTAAGTGCTTTAGTGTTCCTCAGGGTGACATTTTCTCCTCTTGTAGGTCTTCTTCATGTAGGGTGTGGCATTTATTGCCTTGGTACTTGTTTCTCTATACATATATTTCCTGTTGAAGATAGTATATAGATTGAGCTTTTTCCTGTGTTCATCATCCTTTTCAGCCATGCTGATCAAACTAAAAGGAGACTTCAGATCCCAGCTTAAAACTCCCAAGTACATTAGTGTCAGCTCTTGGAAGGACAAAACAATGAAAAGTAACAACGTACCAAATTCTGTCATTTAAATGGGAACTTACGAGAGCGAGTGTGTTAGAGTTTCTTTTAAACCCTTTATGTGGATCTGATGTAAGGTACGGAAGATAATGAGAATTGACTGCACATGTTTTTAGGGTAGTATGGTTTGAAATTGTCTAAGTACTGAATTTTGGTTGCTGAGTTGATTTACAATCCAGTATTTCTTTGGAAGATTATAGGGATAGAACATGAACAAAACCTTTATGGTCTGTGCTATAGATCCCTGGGTATTTGCATATTCAGGAGTTATTGTTCTGAGGGCACAGGGAAAGAAGAGGAGGTTGTAATATTGGCATCTGGTCTGCTTCCGTCTTTTTTGATACTAGTCGAGGAAAATAAAACTCCAACCCGAGAGCTCACCCCTCTTGTGCTTTTGACACAAGAGTGCCAATGAGCTGCAAGCCCATTGGTCTGCTTCCGTCTTGCCTTATGATCAGGTCAATTGACTCCAGGAACAAGTTTTGCTTTCTGCTACTATTGGAGTGAATAGGTCAGATTTAGGATGCTCAGTTTTGATCAACGGAGTATAAAGTTGTCCAAAATTGCTCATAACTGATCGATGTTCATGTATCTACAATGTGCAATTTGTCCTGCCTATGTGAGCCAGGTTTAGAACACACTCAAAAGTGGAAGGCCCGTTAATTGTTAGTATGTTTTTGTGGGAGTGAATGTTAATTGTTAGATCGATGGCTGCTTGGTAGGTCAAATTCTTGTTAATATTCATTGCAGTATAGCGTTGATCACTAGGAAACTTAAATCTGTAACTCAACAGAATCTTTTTCTTCTCCTTGGAATTGTACCATGTTCTTATAGTTAGGTTCCGTGACATAAACGTTCTCACCTTGATAGTACTTGGGTTGGTGAAGGAAAGTGTGTTCTGTCGTTTCCAAAAATTCTTTGTTATTTTCGTCAATCTATCTCCTATCTTCTGTACCTAACAATCGGTGGCAAATTCTTTCGTCTGCTCTTTCTACTCCTGTTCTACCTTTCCTCGTACATTTTCAGCTCTTACCTACCTCAAAACTTCTGTATTGTAATGTTTTGCTTTGAAGTCAACAATGGGACTGTACCGCTTGCAAACATTTTCAGTCAGCTTCAGTGAAGTTGTTATCTTCAATCTCAAAAAAAAAAAAAAAACAGTTGTTATCTTCTTTTCATTTGACTGACGAATCGGGATACATTTTTGTGTGGTCAGCTATCGTAATTTCTTCCCCATTATTCTCCTGATATTGAGATCATCGAAGTTGGACCACAACGACCCCGTCCTATGTAATGATTGTTTCCCGAAGAAACCATTGAACTCAGAATAATTCTCTACTCAGGAGGAATATTTGGATTGGAACCCTGACAGGAGCTGGTCAACAAGAACGTAATTCTGATTTCAGGATTCATTATCTACTTTTTGGAGTTCAATACATTTTAGCCCCCTGAACTTTAGGTCAAACTTCACTTGCCCCCTGAAGAAAAAAACCGGTATTTCCCCCCTGAATTTCGTTATTCTTCGGTTTAACTCCTTTGGTTGAACCAATTCCGTTTCAATTAACTGATATAACGGAGACGTAGATGATCGATACGTGGCAATCTTTTAACCCTTCGATAATCTTTTTATTTTTTCCCTGCAAAAAATTAAACAAAAATTATTTCCATTAAAGATAAAATATTTATCATAAAAAAATAAAAATATTGGAAAAAAAAACCAATCTTTAACAAAAACCAAACGCCATCCCATCTTCTTCCCCTTCTCTCTCCCTCTCTCTTTTTTTACAGAAACCTAGAAATTTTTTTGTCTTTTCACCATCCCTTCCACCACCACCACCACCCGACGCCACTCCTTCACCGTGCACGCCGCCTGAGAGGCAAGTTCAAAAGGAAGAAGCCCCACCTCAACATCTTCCACCTCAACCCCATCCCAATTTTCCGACAGGAAGTCATGGCTCGCAGATCCACCACAACCACAACCGCCGCCGCTCGCCGTTGATGCATGACGACTCCCACCGCTGCAAAGGAGGCGCGACTATGGTGATGAGCCAGCTGCTGCAACATGTTCCGCATCCACGCTGACAACGACCCTAGCCTGAAGATCTCCCCTCCATCATCCTTGTTTTTTGGTTCTCTACTTTCTAATATTTTTGTCAAATTATGATTTCTTGGACTTCCATGGATGATTTCACGCTATTCACAATTCCAGCAAATTGTTATTTCACGATTTCAAGAAATTGTTATTTCATGATTCCACAATTTACTCTTGCAGTCGATTATTGCTTGTATGGAGTTTTTGGTGTGAGCTGGGAGTGAGACGCCCCGACCCGTATTTACCGTACACAGTAAACACAAGCCGGAACTGTGACGACCCAACTAGACAAGACCAGCATACAGTGCATAAAACAATAACTCGGGCTCAACAGCCCATAATAAAAACATCGATAATATCTCAACACGGCCCAATGGCCCAACAATAACATATCAAAACTGGCCCAACAATAATAAAAAACGTGCACAGCGGAAGACTTTAAATAACTAACACTGTATGCGACACATGTAATCTATGGATCCAAGCCCGTCCAAGGGAAACGTCGCAGCCTGTCTGGAATGCACCAAGCCTGTACAACAACATCTCATCCTACGGGATGAAACCCCGCAGGCGAGGGGTGAGTCCGAAACGCTCACCGACGAAAGATAAACAGTGATATATTCAACCATAACACTTTCGAAGTAAGCACAACAATCAAATCAGATGAATCTATCACAAACAACATAACAGTGGATTACAACTCAACCAACACAACAGAGGAAATCATCGCAAACAACACGTCAGAGGACTCTCACCAAATCAAATCAAGCTCAACCAACACGTCAAAGAAATCTCACTAAATCACATCAAAGTCATTACCAAAAGATTACTTATTTATTATTATTACCAATTTTATCTTCCGGGCCCCGTCACTGGACAAGCTAGGGTCGTACCTGGTTATTAACTAATTCTGGATGCCAGGCCCCACCACAATCCGGGATCAACATCCCCATATCTCAAATCCGGGATCAACATCCCAATATCACAAATCCGGGGTCAACACCCCAACCAACATACCCTCTGGCAAGACACCACAGAACTAGTCTCTAACCATCTAGTCGTACCACTACTTTCCAAGTGACAATTATATCATCTCAATTCAATTCCAATTCTCATTCCAATTTCCGTTATCCTTTTCCCAATTATCCACAATCAATAATCCAACATCATTCTCAACACATCATCCAAGAATCAATATCACAATCCAGTAATTACTCAACTTTTAATCATCACAGATTATTTCACAGCTCAATCAGTCAACAATTTCATATCACCAATCTTTCACATCAAACAGTTCAACAATACTACCAACACAACAACACAGGACTAACACGTTTCTACAACAGCATCAACAATACCATAGCAATCATGTAACAGTCAACAATCATTCCAGCAGATCAACCAAACAATAAAAATACGCAAACCACAAAACTACACACACAGCATTACGGGCACATATCAGGGTTTATCTATCCTCACCTGATATGTCTCTGAAACTGCTATCCGGTCAAATCCCGATACCCTATGTGTACATAGAGGAATACAATAATCACTTATAATGCACAACAAAATGATCATGCATGATACCGGTTTAGAAATCGCTATACGGCTTGCCTTATCCAATTTCTTTATTATGAAATTAACCTCTTTATTCACTATACCATTTATACTTAATTTCAAGTTAAAACCGAAACCGAGTTTCTTATCGATATTCTAATTATACTTAATTTTAAATTAAAACCAAAACCGAACGTTCAAGCCGATATCCCGGCCCATTGGTCACTTAAGATAAGAGAAATCATAAACATATTAAAATACGTTTATATACACGTATATTTACACATAAATCGATACTAGATTAAATGTATATCTTGTGTAACCATATTTATACTTATATAGTAGATAATCCCCATTTACCATATATATATTTATGTGTTAATTAAAGTTGTAACTTCATTATTTAGCTAAACATAAATTTAGTAGGATATATATATATATAGTCATTTATACGTATGTGTTTATAATTCATCAATAATCATATTTATATTTTAGGTTACATTTGACAACTAAATCAAGTGAATAAGTATAATTGGGCCTTTAATTATCAACTGTCCAAGTGTACATTAAATAAACCGGATTACTACAGGTCTTTCTAATAGCCCAACAAGGAATAAAATTATAAATCGAATTACAAAGCATAAATGGAATTAAGGGTTAATATTTGATTAATTAAATTAAATCTTTATTTTAAATTAAACAATTAAGAGTCCGGGCTCATTAACGTTGTTCGGGTTTCGTTATTAGAATTCGGGGTCCGTTGGTAATGCATATATGTCACGATAATATGGGCCTCCGCACGTTCGGCCCGTTTTCGAGTCCGTGTGCAAACCGAGCCCAAACCCGAGCTCATGGTATAATAGGAGTCCAAGGAATTACCCAAAAGTCCGTTTCCGGGCTCGCCGGAAAAATCCCGAGGCTTCGCCGGAATAAACCCGAGACTCGCCGGAAACTCGCCGGATTCCGGCCGAAGTACTGTTCACGGCAGGCCATGTGCTTCATCGTTACTGTTCATCATCATCCAACAGTTCAATCCACCCACCAAGGCAGCAAAACCAACATCACCACAGCCACTACCCTTGAGTTCATCACATCCAAACACAGATCATACAACCCGTCAACAACATCTCAAAACCAAGCATTAATCGTAAGTTCCAATTAACCAAAACCAGCAATTAATTACAAGCAAAAGGAAGTTAGGGAAGGCTTGGCCAGGCTTACACGATCTCAGCTTCGTCGGTAGTGGCCTGGGCTCTGCCCTCGATGACGGCGGCGATGCGCAGCAGCGACAGAGAAAGAGAGGAGAGGCAGGGTGAGAGAGTAGGGGAAGAGGGAGAGAGAGGGAGGAAGGCGGCGGCTCTGCGTCCTGCAGTGACGGCGATGAGCAGAAGCAACGGCGGCGGCAGAGGCGACAGGCTGCGAACAGAGGAGAGGGGCGGTGGTGGTGTCGCGATTCCGTCTGCTGGTGAAGACAATCCAAGGCGGCGGTCCGGCGGTGACCAGTTGCAGAGGGAGGCGGCTGGCGGCTTCGCGGCGAAGGAGGAGGAAGAAGAAGCAGGAAGTGGGTGGTGGTGTGGCCGGCGGTGGCGATGTCTGGTGGGGAGGAGAGGAAGGAAGGAAGAAGAAGGAGAGGGAGGAAGGAAAAGAGATGGGGTTCCGGTGAGGGGAGAGGAAGAAGAGGGAGAGAGTGCAGAGAAATAATGAGAGGGGGAGGTAGAAGACAGAAAAAATAATGGAAGGAAGGAGGTGGGGGTAGGGTCATCTGGTCACGGGTCATGGCGGCTAAGGGTGGAAAGAAAAATGGAGAAGAAAAGAAAGAAAGGAGAAAAGAAGAAAAAGAAAGAAAAGGAGAAGAAGAAAAGAAAAGAAGAAGAGAGGAAAGTGGGGCCCGCGTGGCTGAAGGAAAAATCGGGAGAGATAAGGAACGTTGCCGGGAAAGAGGAAGAGGAAGGAAAAGAAGGAAGAAGAGTGGCTCGGGCAACCACATTCGGCCGGTCCGGATTCTCGTGTCGAAATCCCGTAATCGCAGGGATACTCCCGTCTTCCCGACAAATCCCGTCCCGAGTCCAAAAATATGACTTGGGCTCGGAAAATCCGATTAATCCTCCTGAACGTCGTCCAAGTCTCGGAACTGAAAACCGAGGCTCGGTTAGTTAGGAAGATACTTCCGAGCGCGGGAAAACTCTCGGTTTCGAAAAACAACTCCCGATTTACCTTGATTTAGTTACTCGAGATTAATTCAACAGTAAATCACGGTGAAACAATTTCTACAGCCCCGGTAAAAATCAAAAATTTTACTCGGGCTGTTACAGGGAGATGGCTTTTTGACATGTTTGTTGTACTGTAATATTTTTGGTTTTGCACAGTTCGGCCCTGACAAGTAGGCAATACAATTATCCAAGAATTTCAATGGGAAGAAATGAGTTGAGAGAATTCATGAAAAATTAATTGATTTTGGCATGATTGTTGTATCACTTTTTGCTGCATTGAACGTTTGGGTGTGGAGGCAAACTTTATTACTCCCTTTTTTTCTGTTATGTAAATATTTCTGTCCAAAAAATTCCATTATCATTAAATGGGTGAGCAGTGTTTCAAATTAGAAAAAAAGGTGTTTTTGTAGCTGTTGTTGTGGTGGTGGTGGATACTGTAATGGTGGTGGATTTTTCATTTTTTCAGGGAGGAGAGACCAGGTTCGGATGTTGTTGTTGTTACTTTTTAAAATTTTCTTTTCCATAACTTTTTTTTTCTTAAAAAAGTAAGTAACCAAAAAAGAATTTTTATCAAAATGTTAAGAATTTGTTGTTCTCATTTGATTTCTTACCCTTTTTTCTTTTTTTTCCTTTTTCTATCATTTAAATATTTTATTTTTTCTTGTTTCCTAAAAAAAAACCTAATAATTAGATGGCCAAAGGTTGTCTTTTTCGCTTTTTCTTTTCTTTTCTATAAATTTTTTTTTAAAAAATAAAATAAAATGACAGAATTTTTTTATCAAACGGTTAACAATTTGTTGTTCTCGTGTACTCTTTTTTTTTTTCCTTTTCCTACCATTTTAATATTTTTTTCTGATTTTCTCATAAAAGTAATAATTAGATGGCCAAAAATTTTTTTCCTTTTTTTTATTTTCTATAATTTTTTGTATTTTTTCTTAAAAATAAAATGATAAAGAAATAAATGGTTAAGATCTTGCCACTTGTCAGCTATACATGTGTTCCGTTAAATCAACTAACACCAATAGAAAAACCTAACGGAGAAGGGTTAAAATGTGGAATTGTAAAATTCAGGGGGTGAAATATCGGTTGTTTTTCTTCAGGGGCAAGTGAAGTTTGACCGAAAGTTGAGGGGGGTAAAATGTATTGAACCCCTACTTTTTGTGTGAATTGGCACTAATAATGCAGCATCTTTCCAGACTTTGCTGAGTATTTAGCAAATTGAATTTGTATTCCCTCAGGGGTCGTGGTAGCCCTTGATTGGTGAGTGGAATTCTTAATTATTTGTTTCAAGCAGAGCACATAGCAGAGTGGGCTGCCACTAAATACTTCCTACTTTGACCTGGTCTTAGAACCCAAACTTTCTATTACATCTAACTTTTTTGTCTAAGAGGCTTTTGTATTCCGTATAAGGCCATGAATTATGAAATTGGATTTGTGTGTTTCACATCTCCGGAACTTGGCGTGGCCGGTAGAATGGGGACTAGACAACGGGAATTAAAAATAATGTGGCCGCACAGATGTGAGGTTCCGGATACCACCGCCACTCAGGTTGATTCGTTTTCAAGCACAGTTCCATGGCAAGGAATTAGTAGCGAGATTGTTCCCACACCCATTCTCTTGGAACTTCAGCATCCATCTCCTATCTCTATACACTTACAATTCTAATGAATGAATGTCTTGTGGCAATGACTACGACATTTAAGCCATAAGAGAATCCAGAAAATGACCTTGTTTTTATTGTCTTGGTTAAAATCGGGAAAAATGACTTGAACAGAATGTTGTCACCAGAAGTATTGATGGTGGCGGTGGTTTCTGGGTGAAAAAGTCTAGCAAATTGGCTTAGCATCAATCATATTAGGGCCACAGGAACGGGCACGGTCCATTCAGGGGCGGACCCGAGCAAGCAAGACCAATCTGGTTCGTATGCAAAATTACATGCATATTTTTTTTTTCCTAAAAAACGTTGGCATATTCATCTAAAAAAAAAAAAAACGTTGGCATATTTGTATTTTCTACAACAACATTTCGATGCGCGAGAGAATGGAGATAAAGATTCATTTCTTATGGACCCACTAGTCTGTAACATTTTTATTGCCGGACCACGTGAAATCCCCCACAAGTTGCATCCTGCTGACTCGTTTTGTTGGGTTTCAAAGCTTTAGTGGGCAGTAGAAAATTTCCTCAAGAAACTACACACCCGCATGAGTAACTTGTTCTTCCACGGGATTTTGCTTCCTATAAAACAGCTTTCTTATTCATCAAACTCCGTAGACCGATTCACCCCTAAAAAAATTCCGTAGACGGACCTAGCGAGGCTAAGTAGTAAAAAAAAAAATAAATAAAATAAAATAAGACTAGGGGCCACTCATGAGTTTGATGCTCAGCACTTTCAGAATTTTTTTTTTCATGAAAAGCACTTTAAGAATTTTTTTGGTCAACCACTTTAAGAAAATTAAAAAATGTCGCATCATTAATTAACTTGGTTCAAAAAGTTCCTGGATGAATGGATACCGATGATGAAGTTGAAGCACTAAAGCCACTAACTATTTGTTTCAAAAAAAAAAAAAAGAACAGGCATTAAATTCTTGGGTTAATTAAGAAAAGCGATGATGTTGGTACAGCAGGAGACTTTCTATTAGCCATAAGAAGAGTAACCATGAACAAATTAATAATATTGTGGACTAATCATATAGTTGGTCTATGTACTTATTTATATTGATAATTTTATCCAATTTTTGCGTGTAATATTTTTTTTTAAAAAAAATTGCTGTCATGCGAGATTATATGGGTCGTGCATATCACTTATCTAGTACTAAAATAGTTTCTCTATTCAGAAACCAAAATTAGTTAGATTAGTAGTATCGATATTTTAAAAAATTACTGGTCAAAATTAGTCTGTGGGACTATTAAATCAAAATTCAATAATAGGAGTAATAAATGTTAACAAATTAGGATAAGGGCACAAAAATTATGAATTTAAACCAGTAGAAGGACAAATCATATGATTAACCAAACAGTTTGTGGGTAGAAAGTGCTGGAGAGAATTATGAAAAAAAGTGACATGATATTGATATGTTTATGTCATTTTCTAAATTTTTTACAAGTGAATGTTGGTCCAAAATTAGTTAAGAGGGGTGAATTATGTTTTTCAGCTCCTCTTCGATTTAGGGCTTCACTGAAGCTAAAATTATTAGTAAACTAGAAAACGAGTGAAGATTCAATTTTAGCAACTGAGACTAAAAATTTAACAAAGTTTAATAATATTTTCTCACTTTAATTTCTTGTATTATCTACCAAAGTAGTAATCCCGACAAGATAAGAAAACTCTCCTGATAATTCATTTTGTTTCTTTTGCACATTCTTTTATCGGTCAAAATTCATATATTGCTCCCCCAAATTACCAACACCACACATATTATTGCCATATATTTCCTTTCTTCAGTGGTATATATAAAATGCAATAACATGAAAATAAAAACTAGCAGATGTTTATTTTAAGATCGTTATGTTAAAATCTTATATAGTTGCATGTGTTAAGAGTAGTTAGGCCTCCCAAAAAATAAAAAACTAGTCCCGGGCCTCAACCAGTATGAGATGGTCTACCATATGGGTAATAATTTTGTTTACTAGTATTATATATCCATGAATTTGTTTATTTTTCTCAGTTTATTCTTTTGAGTTTAAAAAGAACGAAAAAGCACAAATCTGTTGACACTGTTTAGGCTTTAAAATTAGGCTTTAAAAATGAAGATTTTGAGGAAAAAACACTACAGAGTATTTAAGCAATGAATGATGATCTGTTTCATATTACAACATCCCCATCATTCTACGGCATCTTTCGGCTACAGAAAGTGCGAGCAATTTCAGGGGCTATTTAGCATACACAATTCTCGGATTTACCAGTCAGAGTTAGGTCGAGCGAGAAAGTAAAGAGGGAACAATATATATGTTTTTTTGATAAGAAAGAGGGAATAATATTAGCAATATAATAACCAACAGACGCATGAGTTGAGAGATCTAAACTACGATAAATTTTGTAGTCATTCCCATTCAAGAGAATCAAGGGCATCTTGCATAAATAAAATTGAAGTAGCATAAGTGGATGCTGTTTGCAGAGAACAAAAACAAGCACAAGAAAAAGACCAGAATAAAGCGAAAGCAGAACTTAAATATAAAGCAGCTTGAATATCACCAAGAAAATTAAGGGCATTCAAGGACACAAATCAGATACGCCAAACTAAAAATTAAAAGGCAAGGGACAATAAAAAAAAAAAGACTTGGTGTCCATAATTCATAACCAAAACAAGAATAATGCCTAAAAAGCCCAATTAGCAATAAGCAGCTTCTCCTATTAAAAACATATTTGCGGAGAAGTTCAATCCTAAGTTGCGGGCGGAGACCGCAATCCCAATCACTGCTGTTCCTCAGCTGGTTTGGGTGCTTCTTTAATCTCATCGGCTCCATCATCCTGAGAAACCAAAACGAAGCATTATTACATAAACGTTTCCCGACCAATACAAAGGTTTAACGATGAGGTTTTTTTTTTTAAAAAAAGAACCGGAACAGCGAAGCATCACCTGCATGTCGGAGGTCCAGAGGGTAAGGTTGTCACGGAGGAGTTGCATAATCAAAGTGCTGTCCTTGTATGACTCCTCACCCAGAGTGTCGAGCTCAGCAATTGCCTCATCAAAAGCCTGATAAAAAAGTCAAACAAGACCAAAATCCCAATCAAGACAAGCTACGTTACAAAACAGCTCAGATCAGGTAGTTAGTACTACTACATAGTACTAGTAGAAGTAGATCATAGAAAGAAACACCGTACGAGGAGCGGACATAAGATCATCATCGTTTTCAGACCAATAACGATGTCTCCAGATGATGTGTCAAGTGACGAAAGGTTCACGCGTTTTTTAGCTGTATTGCACTTACTAAGGTTGTCTGTTTGTTTACTTCAAAACAGGAAACTACGACAAACAAAGCCTTAAAATTCATTCACGAAATTACTCTCATTTAAGAACAGATTTGGAGATCAGACGACGGATCGGCTAACCTGTTTGGCGAGGTTGCAGGCGCGGTCAGGGGAATTGAGGATCTCATAGTAAAACACAGAGAAGTTGAGAGCCAATCCAAGACGGATCGGGTGGGTCGGAGCCAGCTCCGCATTAGCAATATCCTGAAAAAGAAAAAAAATTAAGAGCAGAAATCCAGATTAGAGCTCACTCGAGCACCAACCAGATCCGTAAGATAGGAAAATGAAAACAAAAGAGGAGGAGTAAATGGGGGATAGATCTGAAGAGGGGGACCTGAGCGGCTTTGTAGGCGGTGAGGGTGCTCTCGGCGGCCTCCTTCCTCTCGGCGCCGGTCTTGAACTCGGCGAGGTACCTGTGGTAATCTCCCTTCATCTTCAAGTAGAAGACCTTGGAGTCGCCGGCGGCGGCGGAGGGGATGAGCCTGGTGTCGAGGAGCTTCAAGATGCCGTCGCAGATGTTGGAGAGCTCGGTCTCGATCTTGGAGCGGTAGTCGCGGATCATGGAGACATGGTCCTCGTTGCCGCGGCTCTCCTCCTTCTGCTCGATGGAGGAGATGATGCGCCAGGAGGCGCGCCTGGCGCCGATCACGTTCTTGTAGGCGACGGAGAGGAGGTTGCGCTCCTCGACGGAGAGCTCCTCGTTCTCGATGGAGGCCGACACCTTCTCCATGAACTCCACCATCTCCTCGTACCGCTCGGCTTGCTCGGCGAGCTTCGCCATGTACACGTTCTCCTCGCGAGCTGAAGGTGCCGCTGCTGCCATTGCTGAGAAACGCAACGAAGAAATGAAAATGAAAACGAAACGAAACGAAACGAAACGGGAGAGTTTCTGTTTTCTGAAGTTTTTTTTTTTTTTTTTGTGGGGGGGGGAAGGTGGGGTTTGTGTGTTTAGTTAGATCTGGTTTTTCGAGAGAGAAAGGGGAGGGGGTGAGAGAGGGGAGAGTTTATTAAAGTTGGGGTGTTAGGGGGAGCTAATTTTGGGGGGTAGTGGGCGAGGGGAGGAGCGATGATTGCGTTGGAGAAGTGGAGCTATGTTTTGGATTTTGGGCCCTTGGATGGATTAAAGGGTCGCCGTGTGGATTTAGCTGTCACTGTAAAAAAGAAAAAACACCCCCCCATTGCAAGGAAAAGAAGTGTAAGGACTGACAAAAAAGATTGGCTTTTTTTTCTTTTTGCCCTTTTTACTATGCCGTTTGAAATTTGAATTTTCAAAATAAATATTATAATCTCATATAGTGCGACAAAATTAAAATAGCAATCAAGTTTTTTACAGGCATTCTCTCTAAACTACTACCACTATTTAATCGCCTGCAAAAGTTGTTCTTTTTAACTGCTTAATAATTACATAGACCATGACTCTCGTAGAATTAATTACATCATTTTTTTTTTTTATGAAAGGTTGAAAATTTCCAAGTCACATAAATTCTACCTTTTTAAGAGTTTAGGTTTTTTGTTTTTGCCGGAATTTTAAGAGTTAGATTAATATTTGCATATTGGGCAGCTTGGATTTCTGATTTTGTTTCCAATGGTGCTTGAGATAAGGTTACAAGTCACCAAGTTTGTCTCCAACGACCTTTTTTCTCAAACACTATTTTATATGGAGAACCATATAAAATAAAACTCCGTGTTTGGAAAAGGTATTTTATAAAATCGGATTTGGCATTCACTCAAAAGCCTGAAGTATACCTAGGGGTGAGCAATCGGTCAGTACGGCTATGGTTGTTAAAATTGCGAGTCAACTCGTAAAATCGTTCGAGTTTACGATGTTAGGGTAGGTTTTTGAGTTCGCTTACAAACTCGAATTTTTGTCAAACTCGGTCAAACTCGCGAGTCAACTCGTAAACTCGTCGAGTTTGACCAAGTTTACTCTGTGAGTTAAAAATTAAAAAAAATAAAATTAAATTAGATTTTGGCAATTGGTACTGGTATCTCGTGTCGGTTGTTTTTTGTGTGGAAAAGAACCAACAATAAATTCTAATCCCTAATCCCCTTTCTCACCTTCCTCCTCAACTCACCTCACCGGCAACCGCCACGGGCTCCTTTGGCTTCTCCTCTTCCTCCTTCATCTTTGGCTCCACTCGACGTCTTCCTTCCTTATCTGTTTTTTCACTCTATTGTCCGCCAGGTAGTGATTCTATTGGTATGGTATTTGTCCTTTGGTGTGCTTATTTATTCTATCAATCGTCACCACTTCTCCCTTAATGAAACCCACCCTGTTGTTGACGCGTTGTTTGTGACAATGTGTACAATTGCGTATGGGGATATCACCCCTAACAGCACCGCCACCAAGTTGTTCTCGATTCTATTTGTGTTGGTGGGACTTGGGTTCGCTGATATCTTTCTTTCCAGGATGGTTAATTATGTGCTTGATTTTCAAGAGAGTTATTTGTTTAAGAATTTGAAGGATGTTAAGAGGGTGGATAAGAAGGAACCTTCCAATTCCTATATATTTGATCTGAAGAAGGGAAGGATGAGAATTAAGATGAAGGTGGCATTGGCTTTGGGGTAGTTTTTCATGAGGATTAGGATGAAGGTGGCATTAGCTTTAAGAGGAAGGNTTATGTCAGTTACAACTGTTGGGTTTGGGGATAGGACATTCCACTCGTTGGCTGGTCATCTTTTTGCTTTCATTTGGTTTTTTGTCTCTACTCTTGCTGTGGCTCTAGCATGTGACCATCTGAATGATGGAAGAATCAAAATTTCAGATAAAAATGTGGGACTTTCTTTCATTTACCATTTATTTGTGCCCCTTATCTGCAACTTGCTTTTACCTTTACATTGTGCATTACATTAGGAATTGAATCAGAGTCAATATTTGTGAGATGATTATTGTTAATTGGGTTGAATTTGGATTGAATTTTGATGAGAGTCAATATTTGCGGGAAGAATTTTATTAATTGACCCATTTATAAATCTAATTAATATTAAAAATTAAATTTTGTGGGCTCTTACGATTCTACATTACGTTTTTGATAGGACCATTTCGAGTTTACGTAAAAACTCGTTTTTAACAACCTTGAATATGGCACATACCGTCCCGATAAGGGTTCCGGTATGACTTTTTCGACTGCCCAATTTTCCGACCGATGCTGCCCTATTAAGAGACTTATGCCATTTATACCGACCTCGGTACAGTCGGCATATGGTACTGCCGAAACACTTAAAAGACTGAAATAAAATCTTCATTATTGTGGAACATTTTCCATGTAAAACAAGATCAGGCATCATCCATCAGCATCCCACAACTAAGATTACAATGAACACATCACAAAAGCACAAATCCAAATGGACTAATTACAATGAATACAATAGGAATGCACAAATCAAATGATCAAATTTGATTATTCTGAGACAATTATCAATTCCAATCCAATTCCATTAGAAAGAGGCAAAGACAGACAAGTAATTCTGGATTTTAGTCCTTGCGGTTGTTGCACCATCAAACACTTCTAATTGCATCTCACACTTCAATTATAGCAGCATCTTAAATCAACAAGTCCCTCATTTCTTGCAATATACAAACAACAATTCATGTAATTAATTTAAGTTACAGAATTTAATAAACATAAACAGAAGATGAAGAAGTTAAAAGTATAATACCTTCCTCAAGTTTCTCTACATTTGCTGCACTTTCTTCAACATTCATTTCACCCTTGTAGTCTGCAATCCCTGCTCTGATCCAATCTTGTGCACAGATCAGGGCTTGGACAATTTTTGGAGTCAATGAGCTTCTATATGGATCCAAAACCCTACCACTAATACTGAAGATAGATTCAGATGCAACAGTTGACACTGGCACAACAAGAACATCACGAGCCATCATTGATAGAATAGGAAACCTTGGAGAATTTATCCTCCACCACTTTAGAATGTCAAATTTTTTGTCATCTGCCTTAGTATCCTCTGCAAGATATTTGTCCAACTCGGATTTTGCTACGGAATTTTCACCATACTTCATCCTCTTGTATTCATGCTTCAAATCTTCCTTTGATCGACCTTATTTTGCCCCTCCCTACTTGGCTTCTTTCAGCACCATCACCCTTTGCAATTGCATTAACATTTGTTGAAGTTGCTGCTGATGATGATCTTGCTGTTCTTACAGTGAATTCGCTGGAGGATTGTTGTTGTTGGGCCCGAGATGGATTAAATATCAATGTCTGATAGGCATTGAACATTCCATGAACAACAACAACAATTTTGTCCCACATTTTGGTCCTTGTCACTTCACCATACACCTTCTTCAAAGAAAACTGAGCAAATCCAAACTTATACCTAGAATCCAGAACTGAAGCAATGAATGGCACCATGTTGAACTAATCAATGCCACCCCAATACTTGTCAAGCTTGGTCTTCATATTCTGAGCCATTATGCTTATTTCCAGGTCATCATCACTAATCCAAGCAAGCAACATTCCAAGGAGAGAAATAATTTCCTCAAAGTATGCATTGCAAGTGACACATGATGTACCAGAAAAAAATGTTGTTAGATAAAAAAAATGACCTAGACAGTTGCATAATCTCTTAGCATTAGCCCAATCTTCCTGAGTAGGTAAACCTATCCACTCATCATTAATTCCTTTATCACTTGACTCCATCTCCTTCTTAAAATTATCATCCTCAATCACTAGATTATCAAATGCTCCATCAAACTTATAAGTTGTATCCAACATGAGAAATGTTGAATTCCAGCGAGTTGGAACATCAAGAGATAGAGGCGCCTTACTCTGATTTCCATCAGCAGCTACACACTCCTTGAATTTTTGCCACCTAGCAGGAGATTGCCTAACATACCTAATAGCTCTACGAATTCTATACGCACATTTCCCTGTATATCTTAAACCATCACCACAATTAAATTTACTATGTGCGCAAGACATCTCATATGAATATACCTACTTCCCGTTACACTACCCTTCCACTTCCATACTTTCTTTTGCGAATTCCCAACAACCACGTCATTAGAAGAGGCATTATCAATAGTGATGGTAAAAACACCACTTATTCCCCATTCAACCAAATATTTCTCTACACCTGCATATCTTCTCCCCTTTATGACTAGCTATTGAACACAAATTTAAGACATACTTCCTTAATTTCCAATTATTATCAATAAAATGCACAGCAAGACTCATATAATTGATTCTTTAGACTGATGTCCACGTGTCAGTTGTGAGACGTACTCTTTTTTGAAAATTGGACATGATAAATTCCTTAAGATGTTTTTTTTCATCTAAATAGAATGGTAAATAGTCCCTAGAAACCGTCCATGTAGCAGGAACCTTAAACTTAGGACACGCAATAGACATAAACTTCCTAAAGCCATAACCCTCTACAAACCTAAAAGACAGTTCATCAACTATTATCATGCATGCCAAAGCTTTTCTACAAGCATCTTGATCAAACCTATAAGTAGACAGACTACTCTTTCCTTCCTCATCCTCCCTATGAATCAATTCAGTTTGCGAATACTCATCTAATCTATGATTCTTACGACATATTTTTAGATGAGCTAACATACCCGAGGTTCCATTCTTCTTGGGATCGGCTTTGAATTCTTGGCCACTTATTTTGCACTTCCCAACTCGAATACCACTGGGACTCTCAATCTTCTTGAAGTAGTCCCACGCTTTGGAGCTATCCTTCCAGGATAGCACAATTGTCTTCCCATGCTCAACAGTTTGGGTTGTTTGAGCTTCGCCTTGCTAATTCTTTGTGTGAGCAGTATCTGGTGTTTGCTCTCTTGGACCCAAAGTATTGCTGTTCGAAAAAGAAAAAAAGTTTTAACATTCACACATTGGCATTGATATTCACACACTTTCAGTCATTCACACAACAGATTGAACTGAACAAAAGATATTATCATTCACACATTCACATTCATAAGCATTCACACAACAAATTGCACAAAAGATACTAACACAACATTAACACATTCACATTCACATGCATTCACACAACAGATTGCACAAAAGATACTGACACAACATTAACACATCCACATTCACACAAGAGATTGCACAAAAGATACTAACACAACATTAACACATTCACATGCATTCACACAATAAATTGTACAAAAGAAACTAACATAACATTAATAGTTTAACACCTTCACATCCACATGCATTCACACAACAGATTGCACAAAAAAAACCAACATAACATTCACAGATTCACATTCACACAATAGCATGCACAAAATATACTAACATTCAAACAACTCACCCTGACGTAGGAAGTGGCATTGAAAACCGAGGCACATGCACATCAACATCCATCGCCACTGCATCACGATCTTCTGTCGCAGGAGATGCAACTGAGCTTTCCACAATAGATTTACTGCCACTGCCTTCATTCGCCATCTAAAGAAAAAACAAAATCGAAACAAGCAACTAGCACAAATAATTAGCCAGCAGAAAATCAAATCGAAACAAACAATTATCACAAATAATTAAGCAAAAAAATTTGTAATAATTATAGTAGAATTTGAATAATAATCTTACCTTAGTGATCAATTGGCAGAAAATAGTGCGAATTGGGCGATTTAGGGTTCCAATTGTGATTTAAGTGAATTAGGATTAGGGTTCGAGAATTGGGGGTTTTGGGTTTGGGACTTTATGGATTGATTTGAATGTCGAAAAGATGGAGGGGAAGTGGGATTTGACTGATTGTTTCACCGCTGTAGTCGTCACACGCGACTTGAAGAAGGGTTCGTGTTTCTAATTTTGGTTTTTGGGATTGTTTGGGGTTTGGGATTTCGGGATTGTTTGGCGGTTGGGGTTCGGGAAATAGGCTAAGGAAGAGCTTGCTTCACCGTCGCCACCGTGAAGTGGACCAAATGGTGGGTCTGTGCGGGGAGAGAGAAGAGAGAGTCACAGTCGCCGAAAGAGAAGAGACGAAGAAAAGAAGAGAAGAGAAAAGAAGAGAGAGAGAAGAGAATTGGAGATTTTAGGATTATCTCAACTTTTTTTGCTTTTTTGGGATTTTAGAGTTAGCCGGATGATTGAGGGTTAGGTTGGTTTTTTTTTTTCATCTAGGTTGGATTTGGGGTTTAGGTTGAGTTAATGGGCTGTGTGACACTTAGGCCTAAAGGTGTAAGGAAGTCGGTATCGGCCATACCGTCAATCGACGGTATAGCACCCATTCTACGGAGGAATACCGCCCAGCTTAACGACACGGTAATATCGGTTTGGGTGGTGCTAAATCCCTGCGAATTCTGTGTCGATACCGTTGGTTTTTGGTCGGTATCGGCATGGTACATTCAGTATGGGTATTTTGCACACCCCTAAGTATACTCCAAGTAGTGGGATGCAATTGGGAAGAAAAACTTGTTTATTATTAGCATGTGCGTGGACATGATATAATTATATATAATATGAATATTTTTTTTCAAAGTGATTATTATTAACATCAAAATTAATGTAAAATTATGTTAAGAAAATAGTGAATTAATTTATTCATGAATAAATTGAGTAAGAAGAAATAGTGAAATAGCTGCTACGAGGAAGCACAACTCGCTACTCGACTCAGCCGGTGGTTCTCGGTGTTGCAGTGTTTGTCAGCGATGGCGGGCCAGGTGGAGACACTGAGCTAGGAAACGCGACTAGGAGGAGAGGAACTGGTGGTGGTAGTCGCACTTGCTTGTGCAGGCGCGGTGGTGGTTTAGTGGTGTTGGATGCACGAGAGGGAGGAGTAGAGAAAGGAGAAGGTGTTGGCGATGCTGCATCGTTTTTTTTTTTTCTTTTTTTGTACACTATATGGGGTAATGGATACTGGGTAGTTATACTTGGTGCATAAAGAGTAGAGGAAGAGGTTGTAGGTTTCTAACTAGGAAGATGTTTACTATTTGCGTGTTTCGGTTTGCAGAACAACCATGGTGATAAATGAGGCAGACAAAGTACAGGATGGGAAAAAGAAGGAAAAGAAATAAAGATGTCTACCATTATTTAATAATTGAGCAGAATTATCGGGCTGTTACTGTGCGTAAGAATAATTAAGCAGAAAGAATCTGAACTAAGAAAATGTCCCTTATGCTCTTCCAGCCTCCTTTGGTTTTCTAACAAAGCCAGGGGTATAACTGTCTTTCATAGTTTCTCAATCCGAAAAATTCCGACTTAGCTTGGAAATTCCGTAAAAAGTATCCGAGGCATGGGGCAAGTCTCGGATTTGGAATCCGATGCTCGATTTACCATGAAATAATTACTAAAGGTTAATTTTTTACGATAAATCATTGTATAAATGAATTATAGTCCCAGTAAAAATGTAAAATTTTACCTCGATGTTACAGATTCACTCTAGAAGTATATAGATTTGAGTTCAAAGAAATTTCACAAAGGTAAGCATTTTTCAAACTTAGAATCTCTCAAATGACTGGGTTAAAACTCAAGTGAGGTTTCAAACCTCTATTTATGGATTCTAAGGGTTGGGAGATCTCTCAACTAATGGCTAGATGGGTTTAAAGTTAACTTCTTCTTTTCCAAGTAAAATTTTCCATCTTGTTGGTATTAAATCTAGTTAAGTCTTCAAGTTGCAGCTCCTGGATTCACAATTATTTCCCAAAATGGTTTGTACAATCCACGGATATTTTTTAGAAATATAGAAGGTGAGAGGAACGTATCCCATGTCTTTTTCTCACATTTAACTGCAAGTTTGGCCGTTGCTTGACATTAAACTGTCAGCCACTGAAAAGGAACCACAAGCCAAAAAGTAGCCAATGATATTTGTGAGTAGTAGCTGGCTGGAACCAAATCTTTCATGGTCTCAGTTTTAAGTGAAACTAAATAATCTTGGCTAACTTTCAATCAGCACAAAACACTCAAATAATATGTTTGTTAATCATCAAAATTGTACGTTAAACATCAGAATCATTAGAAACACATCATCACATGCTAAAAATAATTTGTCTTAATTAATTACTAATTGAACTACTAATTACATGTTTAGATTAATAGATTCTGCTTTCATTCATAGAACAAATACACCTTCCTATACTGTTGAAAAAAAAAAAACACACGCCTTCCTTATCGTTGTGTTATTTCTTGTGGATCTTTCAGATTGTCATTACAAATCCTCTTATCTATGTAGGATGGTGGATGGTGCAGAGAGGCTCCGTAGTATGAAAAAGAAAGGATGCTTGACAAAAATAAAGCCAATCCTTTATAAAATGAAGAGGGGCTCCGTAGTATGAAAAAAAAAAGAAGGATGCTTGACAAAAATAAAGCCAATCCTTTTAAAATAATATAAAGCCAATCCCATCTTGGACAAGTTAAAGGATAAGGATTTTTTTTGGCACTGATAGGTTACGGTAGCCCAATTCGAAATATCTCCATTAAATTAGAACTATTTCAATTAGCTGATGCAATCCAATTGGATCAAGGGTTAAGGATGTTAGTATACTTCGTGTAAAAATTTTATGATGCTTATTGAGGTCAAAATATAACAAGGCCCGTGGCAAACCATCGAGTGCAACTGCAATAACATAGTTTTTTTTTTCTTTTTTGTTGCCCCATTGCATATCTAACCCGGAATCCGGATGATGTATACGTAGTGGCTGCTTATAAACTTGGCGGAAAAAAAGAAAAAAGAAAAAACATACAGTGGAAATTTTAGGGGGTCAACATACAACCCGGCAATGCTTACCCATAGCTTTCCCGTGATAAAACCGGTGAATTGGGTCTACCATTATTCGTGGTCAAACCACCAAAACTCTCACTGGCCAAGATTGCTGAATTAAAGATTATGAAAACATATTATATCCCGAATCCCAGTTGTATTAAAGTTGCCCAAACAAAAAAAAAAGAAACAACCATCTTTTCCTTTTTGGTCTGAAAATAAAATAAGTTAAACGTCTGTTTAATTGAACCATTCCATTGTAGCCTTTGAACATCAATATATGTCAATCGATTCATGCCTTAAACAATGATTTTTGCAAAATCAAACTGGAATTAGTACGGGAGGAAGGAGAGACCTATATAGGCGATGTTTCAAGATATAGGCTCTGATGAGAGGTTCAGTCTGAGGTCTATGAAAACAAGACATGCAAAGAAGTTTCGTTAATCATGTCAAGGTTTGTCTTTTGTCAATGAGGTTGCAAATTGTAAATCTGGAGCCAGCTTAAATAGACAGGATTCCCGAGCGTGGTTTTGTTTCCAACAGGGACAAAACTTACAAGATTTTGCTTATGACCCGTCATAAAATCCACTAATCGAAGGTGGAATTTATCTGTTTGCTTGCGTGACTGCTGGGTTTTATCACAACCATCAGAACATGCCAGAATTTTCTTCTTGTTTCGATTCGAGGTAACCAAGAAAAAGAATTTATACATACTGAAACCACCCACTGTATTGTTTGTTGAAGGAGTGGCTACATGCTAGCGGTCCTCTCAAGTATCAAAGTGAAATGTATAAAGAAATAATAATATCATTTTGTATAATATAAGGTTATGAAATTTTGAGGAAGTTGATTCTTGCCTGTCATTGTCCAAGTAGCGAACTATACAGCATGTTTTAAATTCAGCCAGGTGACTAGGACTGGGGGAAGAAAAAACAGTTCTAGATGTGTTTAGGCAAATTTAAATTATCCGTATAATGTTTCCTTTTTTTGCTTCGCCTTGCTGTTTCAGTGGAGGCTGTATTAATGTATTATTAGGTTAATCATTTTTTTTATCACCTGAACTTTTAGTCAAACTTATTTAACCACCAGAATTAAAAAACTTAGGATGGAGGTACCTTCAACTTTATTTTTATAAGACATAACCCCCTTCATCTACTATTTAACCCTCTCATTCTAACACCGTTAATTCTGTTAATGGTGAGAGAATTAAAAAAATTATAAATAAAATTTAATTAATTAGAGCAGGTTCGTCTATTCTTGAGCATCGTTTTGCGTGCCCAAAACCCCAACTGCCCCTTACTCCTTTCCGGTATTATGCATATCCATCTTCTTCTCTTTCTTTTTGACTCTTTATCTTCTTCGCGCACCGCAACTTGTCTTGGAATTAACAGCACAAGTTAAATCTCAAGAAACATACTAAACAATCGATTCAACAAGGAGTGACAGGCAAATTAAAGCAGCGGTAGAATGGAACAGTGAAGAGCTAAAGGTTTTTGTAAGGGCAAGAAAGATAGGGTTTTCCGCGCGTGAGTTTGCATGCTAATGATCTCTGTGTTGTTCAATTTGTTTTTGACCACTAATGTAACTGGGTTTGTTGGTGATATGTTTTCCTTTAAACTTGTGTTTTTGTTTAGTTTCCATGCATGTCCAAGGTTTAGCGAGAACTTCCATAACCTATCTTTTTGGGTTTAAGGCTTTATCTATTCTCTTCAATTTTGCCCTTTTAGTTTTACTCCTTAATTTGTTGTTATTTTACTTGATGGTTATGCTCCCTCTTTTTGATGGTGTTGCCATTTATCAATTTGTTTTCGGTAAAAAACGTGGTATTGCAATTGAGACTTATGCTTACCAACAAAAAGCTTAGAAACAGAAGCCCACAGCCCATAGCGTAATCCTGCTCTCATCAAGCGAAACTAAACCCGAGGTTTAGGGCGTGTTTGAGAAAAATAATTAAGCTTTTGACAGTTTGAAATGTAGAACGACGACAACGAAATAGTTGATATTTGGACCAAAAGAAAAACTAAATATTTGACATGCTCCAAAATTATCTTAGACTGGTTTCCACACTAGAAGAAATGAAACACTCTGACCCAAATTCACCCGACTAACAGTAATTACAGTAAACAGTACCCCCACGTGAAACATACCATAAAAGCAAGAGCACATATATATAAAAAGATAAATAGACAATCAAAATCACAGTTATGTCACCTTGTGGGGACATCATTATTTGCACAGCGGAAGCATTTCTAGATATTCAGTAACATTTTATAAGCAAGACACAATGCATGCTAATGGATCCAGAGTCTTGTCCGAGGTGACGCCACAGCCACCGGTATGCAAACCTAACCTGCAGAAACTGTGTGAGGGGTGAGACCAACCACTGTCTCACCGATAAACAAATAAACAACAGTATACATGCAACCGCAAATACACCCAAGCCATCACGGAAAATAATAGAAGTACAGCAAGCACAAACACAATATCGGTATCATCTTACCTGAACCTACTATACGTCAGACTTCTCATGGTAAAGCTAATCTCATAACTCACCGACACTTGACGATAGACTACCAATTTTATTATTAGGGCCCTGTCACGTAATAAGTATCGGCCGTGCCTGGTAGCCAGGTTAGCTAACCCCAGGGTACTCCCCGTTAAACCATAAATATCACAAATCATATCACAAATAACCGAGTCCCGCAGTCCTCGGCGGAAGTCCCGCAGTCCTTCCTATAACAAATCAACTGAGTCCCGCAGTCCTCAGCCGGGAGTCCACGCAGTCCTCCCTATCAAATCACAAATCACAAGGCGACTACCATCTGGCCGTACCAATACCTGTCACGTGACAACCTAGATGTCTAGATATTATTACCACCGTTTATTATTATCTCTTATTCCACGGACCAACAGTAACTCATCATATTCACGTTCCCGAGCAGGCTATCAGCCTCACAGCTCCTCTGGGAATCCAATCACAATGTCACCTTATCGGGTCACTGTCACTATTAACTCAAATATTTCGTATCTCGTGTGAACATCACAATATTCACATCAACATCACAAAGTTCAATAATCAACCACAGTAGTCATCAAACACATAACAATAATCACGATAGCAGCCAGCAATAACATGATAAGCACGGCAAGATAAGATATAAATAACATTCAAACAAACAACCGGGGTATCACGGGCAGCATACCGAAGTTTATAAGTTTATATCCTCACCTGGTACTCCAGAAAATTGACATCCGCTTAAGCCTCGATGTTCCTATATTTATAACAAAAATAATCACATATGATGCACAGATAGTAATGATCATGCATGATGCCGGTTTTAGAAATTATTATACGGCTTGTCTTATACCAAATCTAATTTTATTGTTTCCTTAATTTTCTTTAATATGAAATTAGCCTCTTTAATCGTTACACCAATTATCTTAATTTCGAATTAAAACCGAACCGAGCATAAAACCGGATCCGAGCGTCCAAGCCGATTTTCCTGCCCATTAGTCGCTCGTGGTATTCATGCTCATTAGGTAGGTTATGTATAATCATATATTTTTATAGTCGATACTATTTTAGTTATTTAAAGTAGATATAGTACAATAAATACATGTATGGATATAACCAATAATGTAAAAATAATAATACCATGGTTACGTTAGTAAACTACTTCCGGTAAGTTAACAATCCTGGCATAGCCATAAAATAGATTTTGTATGGTTCATGTAAAAGACTTTTAAATATGTAGTTAAGTCCAAATAGAATAATATCATTTTTAATCCGCAAATTAAATTGCTAATTACTTAATTACATGCATATATATATATATATGCTAAAAGAGGTATTTATTATAAAATGTATGTATGCTTAGTAAATCTCATACGACCGTATGTATATACATTTACATGTATTTATAAGGACAACAACCGTAAATAAACTAATTTCATATTTATCATCATTTTAGTTTATAATTACAAAATTATATTTATTTATACGTAATCCTTTATATGTAAATTCAATTTAGACATAAATAAGGAAATTAAGAATTAACTCGGGAAAACGTTTAGCCCAACGGGGAATAAAACTAATATTAACATGATTCTAAAAATTAAACAAGCATAAAATAAATTTATTGGTTATTATAAATTAACTTAATTAATTGCTTAATTAATCGCCGTTTTAATTGTTCGAGTTCGTTAATATAGCTCGAGTTCGTTAATGGGTCATAAATAGTCCAAGGGTCCGGGGTTTTACCCAAAGTCCATTTCCGGGCTCGCCGGAAAATTCCCGAGGCTACCGGAACCTCGCCGGATTCCGGCCAAGCACTGTTCACTGCTACCAATCCCAGTCTACTGTTCACTTGTAGGAAACGATCCCGTTCCTCCACCAAGGCAACGTCCCTGCCAGCAATAGGCACATCACCCCCACGGTAAAACGTCCATGGCCGATGTTTCACCGAGTCCACAATCCAAGGCAACCAACCCACATCCATATCCACAATAGCAACGCCATCATCCACGGTACATCCACAGCGACGCCCAAACACAAGCCCCAACAACCAAACAATTGACTCCATTAGTTCAATCCAATCATCAATTTCGGTTTTAGGAAAGACAAGAGGAAGGGAAGAATAGAGTCGTCGTCGTCTTACCCATGGTGCCACGAGGGCAGCGACGGACGCGACGAAGGAGGAGACGATGGCCCTCTATTGCAGCGGTGACGGATCGACGGAAAGGATCCATGGCCGAGCTCCTCCTGGCTGGTGGCGGCGCGATCCTGGCCCTGCTGGTGGTTACGAGCAGAGGCAGGGAAGGGTACACGGCGGCGAAGGGTAGAGGGAGATGGAGTCGTGGCTGGCAACTTACCCACACAGCCCTGAGGACGGCGACGGTGACGAGCTCTGCTCTGGCGGTGGTCACGTGCACAGAGGCGAAGAGGAGCACAGGCGGCAGGCGGTTTCAGCGAGGAGGAAGGTAGAAGAGAGGGGTTGAGGCGGCGGCGGCGACCTGACGGCGTGTGGGGGTGGAGGTATGGAAGGGGAGAGGAAGAAGAGATGTGAGAGGGAGAGAGGATGGCGTGAGGTGAGGGGTGCGAGAGGCAGAGACGGCAAGGGCAGGGAGAAAAGATAAGATGGAAAGAAAAGTAGAAGGTGGGGAAAGTGGGTGTGGCCGGTGGTGCCTAGGAGGAGAAGAAGAGAAGAGATAGTGGAGGAGAAGAAGATAAGGAAAAAAAGAAAATTAAAGGATGAGACAAGGGAAGTGGCCGGCAGAAGAGAAAGAAATCAGGGGAACAAAAGAAAGTGGAAGAAAAAGGAAAAAAAAGGAGAGAAAAAGAATAAAATAAATAAAATATCTTTCAATTATTGTAGGATTAGGCAGAAAATATCTGAGCCAACAAAAGACCTATATGCCCTTCATGCTTCTCTTGTATTCCAAAATATCCCAGGGGCATAATCGTCTTTCCGAAATTCGTCCCGGTCCCGAAAATACGACTTGGGCTCGAAAAATCCGATTAATTCCCCTGAGCGTTGTCCAAGTCTCGGAATTGAAAACCGAGGCTCGGTTAGTCGTGTAGAATTCTCGGAAATTAATTCCGAGGCTCGATTACGAAGATACTCCAAAACGTCGTATGTCCTTGGCGATCGAAACGAAGCTCGGTTACTCCCGGTAAAACTCGGAAAACTCAGTGCGGTAGAATTCTCGGTTACGACGATAAAATCTATTTACCGTTGTAAAAGTTAAAACGACTCGGTAAAATCTCAAAAATTTTACCCGGGTCGTTACAAGAAAAATTTATCATACCCTTCTAAGTTTTGTTAGTACTTTTCTCTTTGTCCCTTCAACATGTACAGTAGATCTTTGATGCAAAGCCAATTCAACATGAAGGGTTATCATATGATTGACTATTACACAACTCACAATTGTTTCTTTTGAGATGGAATTGGATGGGTATTAATTATTAGAATTTTTTTGATACTAATTAATTAATTATTAGATTTGACGTTAGTATTAATATTAATTTTGGCCTGATACGTGAATATTTTTGATTCAACAATAATACTCTTCTAAATATTATTATTTTGATGTGTTTAAAATATGACAAAGGTGCTGAAAGATTTTAGTGAACCTAAAATAGTCTTATATTTTTTGAGAATTTAAAATAGTCTTATATTAACAAAATACACAAAGGAAATCAAATTAGTTATGCATTGTTCTTCTTGCTAAATTATTTTTGGATCACCAAACTGTGAACATCACTAGTTGGAATTCTTGTAGTTATAGAGATTTTGGAACTTACGTGCAGGCTATTGTCTAGCTATAGTCCTCTAGAAAGATTAGATTTATTATTTACAAAATAAAATAAGTAATAGCTAGAGATGATTAGAGTAGATTCACAATTCACATCCATAGCATACATGCATCATACATTGGGGTAAGTATAATTGGTTGTAAAACTTATTGTTTCCAATTGGAAAATTTCAGATTACATAAAAAAGAATACTTGACTTAACTACAAAACAATTAAGAACTTAATATATTTATTTATCTCAATGTCTTTAATCTTCAATTATATACATGAGTTATGTAACTATAAAAACAATCAAAGAACTCAATGTAATATAAACTTTAAGTTACGTAACTTCCATAACCTAATTTTTTGGGTTTAAGGCTTTATCTATTATTTTCAATTTTGCCCTTTTAGTTTTACTCTCTAATAATTTGTTGTTATTTTAATTGATGGTTATATACCTTTTTTAGATGGTGTTGCCATTTATCAATTTGTTTGCAGTAAAAAACGTGGTATTGCAATTGAGACTTATGCTTACCAACAAAAAGCTTAGAAACTGAAAAGACGTATAATGTTTCCTTTTTAGCTTCGCCTTTCTGTTTCAGTGGAGTCTGTATTAATGCACTATTATTTAGCTTACAGCCTATAGGCAAACTCGTGAAAAAGCAAAGTCTTGACACTAGTCCAGCAATTGGCTAGTTGAGTCTTTATGATGCATTTTATCTCTATTCAAAAAAGAAAAAGCAATTTACCAGAAAAAGAAAAAAGAAACAGCAATCTCTAGTTGCAAGTTGTATTGGTATTGTATTACTATCCCTGCTATCATTTCGACAAAAAAAAAAAAAAAAGAAATTCTATCCCTGCTATCATAAACCTTATTAAAAGTATTTCAACAAAAATACCTATAGGATGTTATTGTAACTTATCAGGGGCAGTAATATTCTAAACCAAATAATAATATCACAATCACAACGCCTTTCCGAAACAAGAGATACTGGCCGTTGTTTATAGCCTAGCGCTCTTATGTTACTATTATAAAGTAAACTTCATACGATTAAACAGCAGTGGTACACAACTTAAGAAGGTGGTGTTAATACCTACCGTGGAGCACATTGTTTACGTAAAGAAGCATCAGCTTGCCGGTCTTCCACTCTGTTTTTGTCTTGGGTAGCAACTAAGTTAGACGCAATCAATAGTGAATTAGTGATCCCATATTCCAATATTGATGATCATGAGTGATCGTAAATTTCTTTTTTGATTGATCTGCAACTGCAAGTGACCGTGATTGATTGATTGGTGCAGGATGTAAGAGAGCTGATGAGTTAACTAATTTCTATATGGATTTGGGTTCAAAAGTCAAAGCCGAAGTGCTTTTGAACAACAAGTATAGTTTGCCTAAGACCTGACACGAGCAAACTACTTCCATTCCATATATAGTAGTCAGGCCCGACATCAATACCCCTGCTTTGACCAAAAAAGCGTTGCACACCAGTAGCATGTTTCGTTCAATGAAAACCCAATCGAGTAGCCGATGGTGTAGCGCATTTCTGATACACACATCACCAGGAGAGAATTATATGCTCATTGCTGTTTACTAGAACAAGCATACCAATTACCACAACTTTCCAATTCCAGGTAAGATTCTACCCAAGTTGTATCAAAAGCAAAGCACGGTGTGACTCGATTCAATAAGACTCGATGTATCAGAAAATAAAAGCATAAAAAAATTATGCATGGGCAAATAAATTAACTCCAATTGTCAATTACAATTCCCCTTTTTTTTTTTATTAATCCTTGGCCAGTCTTGTATTATATAACTTTTACCCACGGGTCAAAATTTTATGTGTGCAGCAAACAGATAATTGAAAAGTATTCCACTTCTAAATATTACAGAAAACCCAACAGGAACAAAGAAGCCCACAGTTCCCTAAGCTGAAAGACAAGAAGGCCCCAGGTTTGGCTAACTTAGCTGGATTCTGTACACAAGGGTTTATATTTAAAAGTGACAAGCACTGTAAAGGGTAACAGAATTTCTGACAACGAACTATGGCCATTCAGATTGGTAAAAGCAAGGTACAGATGCTATACGACGCCTGCCATGATGTATTTGGGAAAATGGAGCTGCCAACTTCCAAAGAAATTCAATGGTTGAAGAATGTCTTAGGTGTTGGAAATGATGTCCTGCATGTTAATTAGTCCTTTGTTAAAGAGTGCGTTTATTTTCATTGAAGAGATTACTAATAGCTAATTATACTTTTTTAACTGCAGATGCATTTGAAGCTGTTGATGTTGGTGTGGATGATTTCGGTTGGCCTGGATCTCCTGCTTCCGGTTCACAAGGCCTCAGTAATGGACTGATTTGTGGACTAGGAGTCTCTGAAATAACTTACATTCACATTCATGAATGTGACAATTTCTCAGTGAGTGCACTTTTACGAATTCAGTTGGTGCCTATACCTATGTTACACAATTGCCCGCAGATATATCGTATATGTATATAACTACGTCCTGCTATATGTTTGGTTCCTGGGCCAAGATGAATGCAAAATGCTGAATTCTGAAAAGTGAAAATTTTAGATTATAACTATTGTTTTGTGTGCAGATAGGGGTATTTTGCTTCCCAGCAGGAGAGAGGTTACCTCTTCACGATCACCCTGGAATGACAGTCTTCAGCAAGCTTCTCTATGGATCAGTTTATATCAAATCCTTTGATTGGGTGAAGATGGAGACATCTTGCTTCGGAAAAGGTAAACATTGCATTTGATGATTTATGAAGTGTATCACGAAAAAATAACAAAGTTGTTTAACATCTATGTATATGTATGATTCCAATTCTAGATCTGGCTGATATTTTCAGGTAAGATGAGGTCTAATTAACGTAGTCAATGTTAATAAACTCATACATTAAAAGCAAGTTATAAGGGTGCATCGATCATGTAATATCATTTCTGGATCAGTGAATTGTATGTGAAGTGGGATTGTTGCTGTGAATGCAGTTGGACTAGCAAGGACTGTGGTGGATGGCATCTTCAGCGCCCCATGTGAACCATCCATTCTGTTTCCAAGAGGTGGAGGAAACATCCACTCTTTCACTGCTTTGACGCCCTGTGCTATCTTGGATGTGTTGTCCCCTCCTTACTCTGCAGAGCTTGGGAGGCCTTCCACATACTACTCAGAGTTCCCTCTCCCTTCTCTTCCGGGTAACTTTCTGAATTGAATTGTTACTTAGTTAAGAATAAAATTTTCCAATAAAAAGAGTACAAGATATTTCGATTAGAACTGGTTTAGAAAAAAACTAAGCACCGCTGATCTGCTCTATTTTATACCTTGAACCAAATACACTTAAAAGAAAAGAAAATAAACTAACCAAACTTAACTCCTTACAAAGAAGAGTAAATGAGGTAAAGAACAGTAAGTTAACTACACAAGTAAAGAATATTCAATATTTACTTTTGCAAGCTAATCAGTAAGAAAAGTCTTCATGGGATCCCCTGAAGACAACAATTCATGGGTAGTGTATTTGAAATTGACTTCAGAAGCTTTAGTTAGATTATGAGAAATATGTAGTCAATGTGATTGGTCTTTTATTGCTCTCTCTACCTCTTGTCTAGCAGGTTACACCGTGCTGGAGGAGAAAGACCTTCCAAGTGATCTGGTTGTGAGGGGAGCACCATACCTTGGCCCTCCTGTCATTACCAGAGGATATACTGTACCAGTACTCGAAAACAAACAGAGTTTTCTGCAAACTAGAGAAGGTGAACTTAGCAGAGAAGATCCTAAGCTTTGAATGCCAGGATGTCCCGGAACTTTTTGTATGAAGTAACCAGTGTACAAAGTAGAGGGTTAAATTACAAGGGTTGGTTAAAAATGCTACTAGGAAATGAGGGACGGTGTATCGGATGAACAAACACACAAAGCAAATGCAGCTAAAGTGGAGAAAATGCCTCAAAAGTATCTACATTGGAGTGGTAAGGAACATGTATTAGGACTTTAATGGAATGTCACTACAAGTTATCTCTCTGGTAATGAATTTTTCTCCACTGCTCACAGTATCTTGTCAACTGTTCTCTTGTTTTTCAAGCATCTTCTTCTTGTTTCTTGCCCTCTCCTGTTTTCACTACAAGCTAGCTTCACCACGGTGAAATCATCCATTTGCAAAATAACAGACGATGTGAGCACGATCATGCTACATTACTCTTGTTGAAAACGAGAAAAGGGGGAATTGGGGGAAATATTACGATATCTTGATATGATTGATCTATATACAGTTGTTAGAATTGATACAATTATGCAGAGTTTATATCAACTGGAAAGAAATTCTTTACAATTTGCGTGGTCAACTAATTTATAGACTGGAATATATATAAGATTAACATTTGGCTTAAATCATGCAAATCGTGATATTAATTCCTCATTCACTTATGGTGGAGTTCTTGCCTGATTCTCTCTTTAACTCATGTTGACAGATCACCAATCCAATTCTTTGAGTCATATTGACACTCTCCTCAGGTTGGACATAGATGTTAGTCATAACTAACTTGATAGTCATATTGACACTCTCCTCAGGTTGGACATAGATGTTAGTCATAACTAACTTGGTAATTTGATGAGTTATGCCAAATCTTCTCCTTGTGGATAAAGCTCGGAAACCAATGAGGGTTTTATGGATAAAGTCGAAACCTAGCAAGGTTTTGAAACCTAATGAAACTTTTATGGATAAACCAAGAAATTTGATTAGCCTTTTATTTGATAGATAAAGCCAAAAAAAATCTAATGGTGATGCCATATCAGGTTGCTCTATACTGCCATATCTGATGACACTTTTGGCACTGAAGGTGCCATATTTGACGAGGCATTGATAGCAAGTACTTCTTTCATCATTTCATTCTCTTTAATTAAGCTCTCATTCTGAAGAATAATTTTTAGCGACCAAGGTCGCGCACTTAGGTATTGGTGGGTGAGTCTCCCAATGAGAATTTTCCACGCATACGCGGACTTGAACTAGTGTTTTTTTTGATATATGGTTGGATATAAGAGCCCAATAAACGACTATGGAAATAATGTTACTCGTCGTCAAAAAAACGTTTGATAAAGAAACTCGGATCTTCTACTTCACTACTATGTTTTGAAGAAGAAAAAGGAGAATTGGGAGAACTTCTACTTCACTACCATGTTTTGAAGAAGAAAAGGAGAATTGGGAGAAATTTTGAAGAAGAAAAAGGAGAAATGGGAGAACTACTTCACTACCATGTTTTGAAGAAGAAAAGAAGAATTGGGAGAAATATTGTGATAATATTTGAGAAAATCTATGGTACCCAATGCGTACTAAGTGGCAATCCTACAAATTATATAAGGGCCCACTTCTTTGATATGATTACTATAGAGTTGTTATAATCAACATTCTTATATAGAATTCATCAAATTAATTTCTCGAGTCGTACTCCAAGTTAGAAATAGATGTCAATCATGGAAGTTTTATGAATCATGCCAATAACTCTTTAATCGCGCAAGCAACTTGTATAATTTAAAATAATTTTTAACAGTTTTAATTCTGCAATTATTAATTTCCTTATTGTTAAATCTCTTTGCCATAATTCCCATATGATATGGACTAATAGTTTCCTCGATTGTCTCCAAACAACTCAGTGTGAGTAAACGTACAGTTTAAAGTAAAGATTATATAGTGTGTAAAAATGTGTGCTCCATTCTAAAGTTTCATCAAATTTTAGCAAGCCTTTTTTTTTTTTCCTTTCCCTCTCACTCATGGCCGGGCTCTTAAAATCTGTAAAACTAAATGGGTTTTAGGGATTTTCGGTACCCTACTATCCACTTTGTATCTTGAATTTTTTTTTTATCAATTATATAGCTCGATTGTTTAATTATGTTTCCGAGGAGGAATGCCACGTGGCAGCATATGAGTGGTCTCGAATGGATTTTTTTAAAGGTATGTCCTACTCACATACCACCGTTCATATGCTGCGGCATAGCATTCCTTCCAAAAAAAACTGTCAGGGATACATGATTGATATATATTTAAACAGTTGGAATACGTACACTATCGGGAAAAAAAAAAAGAAATTGGAAAATTGATATAAAGTGAATAGTAAAGATACTAAAAATGCTCCTTCTATTTACCTATTTTTTTTTAAAAAAAAATAATCAGGCGCCTGGTGGACTTATTATTAAGGACGGATGTTGCAGAAAAATAGGTAAATAAAAGGCAAAATATATATCAAATCTGAAATAAAGAGACATGATGAGCTTCTTATAACTTAGGCCAGCCATCGTCGGTTTAGGTATACTTGTTTTTGGTTTTCTCATATTGTGAAATTTGGTGGAAAGATTTTGATGTAACAGAGTAGTGTAGCAGTACCTGAGCTAGTTGCGGATTGGATGCGGGTGCTCACATTGCCATTGCCGTGAGGCAAGTGCCAATTTTAAAAATACTCTTTTTTGCTCTTTGCTCTGCAAATGAAAACACAAAAACAATTGTCACCGCAAAATGGCTGCCAAATGTTCGTCATTCTAGGTATTCTGGTGTCAATTTTTACGTCAAATTGGCTTTAGTGTGTTTTTGGGGAATCTCTAAAAAGCGGATTGGCTCTTATCAGCCAAAAAAGCGAGAGCCTTTGAAGGAATATATGCTCTTCTGGACATCACACTCATCAGAATCCACCAAAACTTCCTGTTGCGTTTGCAGCCCCTACACCAGCACACGTGGTGGATCCTTCTTGGCTAGAGGATCGGTTCCTCATTTTTTCAACACATTTCTGGCGTTTAATAACCAAGTTCAAGTCACATCATAGCTACAGTCATGAATCCTTTTAGGGATATTTGGTTAGTGGGATGTTATTTTTTGGAACGAAAACAATTGGAATTGTAGTCATCATTGATCAACACTATTGGCCCATACTACAGCCATTGTTATCCCTTAGATGTTTGACGTGCACCAACCTACGAGCCATGAGGAGGTCCGTTCACTTTCACATTATATACAGCTGCCTGCTGGACAAGTCAAGGTGCCACCGTAATTATATAAACAAAGCAGTCAATTTTTTTTTTTTACAAATTCCATGTATTGTAGTAAACAAATGAGATAGCTACAAGTGAAAATCGTCTTCATATGTTTATCTCTCAGTAACTTTCCATTATCTAACTTAATGTTTTTGTTCGTGTAGTGTTTATATGTGGTCAACTTGTTGATGTTGGTGTTGCTCTCTAACAATAAGTTTCGTTGTCAATCCAGAAAAAAAAAAAAAAAACAATAAGTTTCGCTGTTGTCCTTTTGTCGCTTTCCTTTACTTTTTCAGACATATTTAATTAAGTCTGATATATATATCTCGCATGGGCCCTCATAAATCATAAATCTAAGAATATATGGTCGTGGTGGTAGATTGAATCATATAATATCACTTCCTCTACATGTCATGGATATATTCTCAAATTTGCAAAATTTTTACCATCACATATTCAATTAAAAAATGTGGAACTATTTTTAATTTGTTGTGGATTTATAGACACGTATACAGTCGTGACATAACGTGGATTCTAGGGTGAAGTGCCAAAGGAAAATTTATCTTCTCTTTATTTGGGGTGGAAGTAGCAAGCCTTTTTTTTTTCAAAAAAGAAATAAAGGTGGTCTGGTATGACAAAAGAACGGATATTCTAATGTTCAGATAGTAATATATACGCAATATTCAGATTGCAATTTTCCAACCTGACGTGATTGATTTCTCAATGACAGAAAATGGAAAAACTTCAAGGGGACTTTTCCATGGGACGGGTAACGATCGATTCTTTGTCGAAGGAAGAGAAAGGATAGCCAGCCATCTTGGCCTCTGAATTTGGCCACGATATAGGATTAGGAGGGAGGGAGGGAGGGAGCACCTCCCAGTCTCGGTTGACCTAAAAAGATAAAAGGAAAACGATGTGTAGTTTGGCCTTACATAATTGGTGAATCGATGTGCAGCTTGGCCTTAATTGCATACTCGGTGAAATTATACATACAAAACAAGGGCAGTTTCCTAAATCCCTTTGGCCCAGAAGGTGGTGGCAAACACCTCTCTTTGTGTTGCATTTCCCCATGTTACCGCCCAAAAATCTGTCGTATATTCCTCAATAGTCAAAACAGTCGGTCATGTAACCAAAATCCTTTTGTGCCAAATTTTGGTGTGGGTCTTGAATTTGATGATTGTTTTGCGTGCACTCTTTCCTCCTTTTTTCTCCTCGATAGAAAGAATAATCCTCTGCATCCTGCAGACTACCACACACGGACCACAATACCACATCAGTCTTTTCATTTTTTTCATTTTGCTATTAATTTAACTGTATCTTTTTCTTTTTTTTTTGGTCGAAACCGGGAAGAAACTGTATCTTTTTCTTGTTCTCTGTACTTGCTACCAAATCCAAACGTTCACCTCACCATTCTTTCCACGTGTGGTATTTCTGTTCCTCTGCCTCTCTTACGTTGTTATAATTATAACTGCAGTCAAAAACCTCTTTTGTAAAGACTTAGAAATCAGCAGGTAACTTGCAAGTCACGGCCACAGTTACCTAAACCAGTACGAGCTTTGGTCTTCAAAACATTAAAAAAAGCATTTTTTAAGGCTCCGTTCTTCCAGGTAGTTGAGAATAGAAAGTGGGAGGGAAGTTTTATAAAGTAAAAAACAGAGGTGAAGTGGGTGAGGAATTTGAGATAAATTCTCACTTTCTTCGGTACAGTTGCAGGTCTTGCTGTGGTGGGTATTTTTGAGCCAGAGATGGAGCGTTTTGAGATTGTGAAAGATATTGGGTCTGGGAATTTTGGGGTGGCCAAGCTGGTTAGAGATAGGTGGAGTAAAGAGCTCTTTGCTGTTAAGTTCATTGAGAGGGGACTAAAGGTCTGTTTCTCTGCTTTGTGGTTACTGTTTTGAGTTGGAATTCAATCCCCTTCAGCTATCTTTTTCTAATTTTGTATCTGGGTTCCATCCGTTCTTGGAAATTGGCTGCTCTGTTTTTGGTTACAGATTGATGAACATGTGCAAAGAGAAATCATGAACCACAGATCATTGAAACATCCGAATATAGTAAGATTCAAAGAGGTAGGTTAATTTAATTATTAGAGATATATGCCTTCTCCCTTCCGTCTAAAGTTCCTTCATTAACTTGTCTCTGTTATATGCTGAACTAGGCAAGAGCTAATTTTGTGGCTCAATCGAGTTGGGGTTTTGGAAGTTTAGGGTTTAAGTTTTGGGTCATGGTTTGTGAAACCATGAGCAGATACTAAAAAAAGAATTAAAGTTTCATTATATAACTCGGATAGTTTTTACTTGTACGAAAGCTTTGCTTTTGCTGTATTCAAATTTCTCTTCCTAGTTCCTGATATGATTCTGTGAGTTGGAGTTTAATGCTTGAGTTTGTTTTGCGTCAGGATTAGTTCTTACATTAGACCATGACATTTTCTATCCAGCATTATTTTGAATTCAAGTAACCAGGTCTAAGAAACTTCAAATTGTCCTCCGTTTTGAGGGACAAAGTAATCAGTTCTTTTGTTCATTGTTAGATGAGTGCAAGTTTATGCGAGGAGTGAAAATCTTCAATTTGAGAAGTTTCTTCTTGCAGGTTCTGTTAACACCTACCCATTTAGCAATAGTTATGGAGTATGCTGCTGGAGGAGAACTCTTTGAGAGGATATGCAACGCTGGTAGATTTAGTGAGGACGAGGTAAAATAAAGGAAAAAAAAATTATTCCACATATCTTACTTCGGAGTATGCGTTTGATTATAGGAATCTTAAGCATAAGGATGCTGATATTTCTAATTGCTGATACTACTTGGGTTTCTCTGTCCATTTGCATCAGGCAAGATTTTTCTTCCAGCAATTGATATCGGGAGTAAGTTACTGCCATTCAATGGTACGTATTGCTTCCATGTTTTGCCTTTAGGCCTTTCTTGAATCTCGATCCTTGTTCAGCAACATCTTAGCCCCTGATATGAGGAGATTTCTTTACTGCAGCAAATTTGTCATAGAGATCTAAAGCTTGAAAACACACTCCTAGATGGCAGTACAGCACCGCGCGTCAAGATATGCGACTTCGGGTATTCAAAGGTAAGAACTTTTGCCAATACTGAGCGGAAACTTTAGAACAAAAAGATTGATTGGCACTTTGATTACTATTGTGTCGTCGTATTATGTAGTCAGCCGTGTTGCATTCTCAACCAAAATCTACGGTAGGAACACCGGCTTACATTGCACCAGAGGTGCTTTCCAAGAAGGAATATGATGGGAAGGTAATTCCTTTTATTTCCTTCGCTTATTCATTATATATATGCTTGTCTAGAGTTCTATTCTTGTGCACTTAATCTTATCCCCAAGCTTTTATAGATTGCAGATGTTTGGTCTTGTGGGGTTACCTTATATGTGATGCTTGTTGGGGCGTATCCCTTTGAAGATCCTGATGATCCCAAAAACTTCAGAAACACAATTGGGGTGAGTGGTAGTGCTTAATAGTGAGAGGAAATTTTTTTTAGTGTTATGTCAGTGCTATTTTTAAAACCGTCTAAAAAATTCAAATCATAGCAGTCTCACTATTAAACTCTTGTCTGTCACAGAGGATTCTCAGCGTCCATTACTCAATTCCAGATTATGTCCGTGTTTCTACAGAATGCAAGCATCTTCTTTCTCGAATATTTGTGGCAAATCCTGAAAAGGTAACTTGACCAATCTTCCCTGTGAAAACTGAAAACATAGGGGCATCAAGTTGTTCACTGATTAAATTGAAAAGAAATTTGTGTGCTAAAACCTCCACTGCAGCATGATTCATCCCACTAGTTTGTAGAAGAGTGCCTTACTGTTGGTACAAAACTCGTGAGGATAAATTTGAAAGGGTCTTTTGCCACTGTTAATGCGTGATCACACTTTCTGCTTAAAATTGTCTGCCAATGCAATGTAAGCAAATTAAAGTTGAATTGTGAGAAGCAAAGACCTTTTTTTCCTACCAATTTGCTTGCAATATATGCTTTATCGCTCAATCTCTTTGGCAGAGAATAACTATAGCAGAAATAAGAAATCATCCATGGTTCCTGAAGAACTTGCCTATAGAGCTGATGGAAGGGGGGAGCTGGCAGAGTATTGATGTCAATAACCCAGCACAAAGCACTGAAGAAGTGCTGTCCATTATACAAGAGGCAAGAAAACCTGTGGCCCTGTTAAAGGCTGAAGAGCATTTGCTAGGAGGCAGCATGGATCTTGATGACTTGGATGATGCAGATCTTGAAGATATTGAGACAAGTGGTGATTTTGTGTGTCAATTATGAGCTACCTTCGTTACTAAGAATTAATACTTTTCCGGACTTATTGCTTCAATGATTGCGACCCGCAGATCCTTTTGTAATGATTTCTCTTTTTTTTTTTTTTAATGTGTTTTTTAAAAAATGAAAAGATACTCTTTGTATAATGTGTTGAATGTGCCATGTATATTGATGATGCCCTCAGTAGTTTGTAACAGAGTGAAAAGTTTCTGTAATTTTGCCGTGCAAACGCTTAGATTTGGGAGTTTTATTGGGCTGGATCTATTGTTATACTTTTACTTATATTTGTTCGGCAAAAGCTGTTGTTCAATGTTTTGAAGAGGAGATTGATTCTTCCTCACTGTCTTAGCGTAGGAATATATGTAATTGACAATTTTGATGGAGCCTTTAATTTCTCTTACTATGATGTATTTGAAGTCCATATTAGGCTGAACTTCTCCGATAAAGCACTGCAGATCAAACTTGAATCACCCAGCATCCTCCATTGTGTAAAACTAACCACTTCCCCACTTCCCTGGTTGCTGCTGCCTCAACTACGACAGGGAGATACAGCCTATAGTATGGTAGTATTAAAGTTTTTTTCCACAATGAGTTGAAAGCTTAATGGGACAATGCTGCTTGGAGGTTCGTAAACTTCCTATCACTAAAAATTTCTTATCCCTGAAAAAGAAACAACGATAGTATTCAAGGAATAAACATTGGTGAATTGTATACTACCAGCCAAGGCAAGACAGAAAATGTAAGTGTTATCCGAAATAATCAGGCACAAAGAGTACATAAATTGCTTTTTTAAGGCTGTCGTGAAATTCCAAGGCTCAACCTCACTAAGTATGATATCAAGCTAAGGTATTGGTGGTGTTGGATATACTAGATGAACTAGCTGTTTCGGAAGAACTTGTGGACTTGTTCTCCCACATTAGAGAAATGCCAGACATAACTTGGTGTTGGATATTAAACTAATCCAAGTGAGTAACGAGAGGGAGTGTTGTTCATTGCTTAGAACCACATTTGTTTTTAGTTTCTGGCCTAATTTATGAGGATCTATCATCTGATTTCTTGTCCCTCTTTGTTCCGAACAACACCTTGAACTCGAAAAAAGACTTTGGGTTATTATCTGGGCAGGGGCCGCGCGAACGCAGGCCCCCACTGCCACAAATTATGACGTAGGCTCTCCCAACGTGGGGAGACCTTAGGACAGAACCCACCCTGAGTGCAATGGATGTCACTGACCTAGGCCATGGGCCTTCTTGATCGCCCATTGACCCCGTCCAGGTAAGTATGTTCCTCGTTGCCTTGGGCTTATCTATTATACTCCCCTCCTTCGGCTTTGGTACGAGCTCTTTCTCGATGTGGGATACTGCTCTCCATACTTGAAAACATCATCCCTCCTGCAATTGCAATTTGGGTGGTCTCTACTTTCACCCTACTTCCTACCTTCGCAATCCATCAAGATGACACTAACCGATTATGCGTGAGCCAAAACTATAGTTTATCAAACTCGTCTAATAAAATTCCATCATAACAAGAAGTTCTTGAAATAAAAGTATTGTGTTTGTGAGGATTGTTGGCATTCTCAAATAGTTCACAAGTAGACATGCTTCTCTTTGGAGTGATTTTTATCTTAAACGCTCACTAAAAAGCTTACTGGAGACTCTCTTCGAAGATTGAGAAACATGCTGATTGATTAAACTATTGGTTTATGTTCGCGGCTGATATGCTTGCGAACATGAGCTTCGCTTGCTAGAAGAACCACCCCTGCAGGAGCATTTAGCTTTGGTATTTAGATTAATTGTATCTCCTTTTCTTGAAAAAAAAAAAACTATTGATTATGTTCAATACGTTGTTGCAATCTCCCTTTTATAACTTTTCATCAATTTTTATTTTTTTTCTTAATTAACAACTAGAAAATGTTGTCATGCCAATATTTTCATTCATCCAGCCTTCAGTCTCCTACCCAAATCAAACCCACCGGTTTTTTGCCTTTGGCTTTTACCTGTCTTTGGATTTGAATATAACAAAAAAATTTAAAATTGTTTTATCTCCTAATTAATTTATTGATTTTGTACAAATTTTAAAGTCAAACTTATGGGGTAATTTTAAATTTTAGAGATTGTTTTATCAAATTTTTAATATATTTTATTGATTGTTTTCTTGCCTGACTGATTAATTTATGCATGATGAATTTTATGTGATTGTTTTTTTTCCCGACCAGTTTGTGAAACCATGAGCCCATGAACACGACCCATCTGATGAGGAAGAGGACTCGTGGGTTGAGTTGAGGCTGGAGAACCAGATGCATCCTAGGATTTAACCATGTGGTAGTTGAAGAACTGCACCTGTTGCCGTCCATTTGCTAGTCCGGCGGAGTAGCATTTTCATCACAGGTTGCGCCTGGTTCTACTCGTTAATGGTTCATTGTCAGTGGATATAGGTTGGCGCCTCTAGCTCCTAGAGTGCTGCGTTCTCAAGACTCGAACTCGACTTCTTTTGGTTAAACTAGAACAACTCCAACCAGTTGATCTAATCCATTAGAGTTGAAACAAATAATTTATTGGATTAATGCATAAAAATATCCCTTCACTTTTTTTATTTTCATCACAGTTGTCCCTAAACAAAATATTGGGTGATTTATGTCCCCAAACTTGTGAGGAACTGAGTGAAGTGGTCCATTTCCCTGCAGTAGCCGATTTCGGATGTGGGACCCACCTGCTATTGAATAAAAAATTAATTTTTTACTATACCAGTTGTCCATGTCAGATTGGTTTTATTTTTTAAAATTTAAAAATATTGGAAATGAGAAAAAAAAAAGTTAGAAGTGAAAAAAAAATGCATTTTAAAAATTTATGTGGGTCCCACAGGAAATAATCTGATTAAAAAATTATTATTTTTTTCGGAATCAGATTTGTGATAAAAATACCCTTTCCCTTTACTCGAAATTTTTTCCAGCAAGCTCCTTTTTTTTTTTATTACAAAAATATCTTTATGAAATGATGCATGACACCACAGGCTAAAAGAATCAAGCTCAGATTCAGAAGGGAGTGGTGTTCTTCCGCCGTCGTGGGGGAGCGTGTCGCGGCGGATGACGGTCACTGAAGAGTGCACGACGACTCTCACGTGCGACGCCAGGCGTGGTGTTGACGGCGACTTTGGCTCCGTCGTAAGCGTGTCCGGGAGGTGGATTTCTCGGATCTCAAGGGAGGCGGCGAATCCGGGCGCAGATCCGACCAGATCAGGGTAATCCCGCCTCGTCCTCACCTTCTCTGACGAGGGATTTCTCTTAGACGGTGGGCCAACGACACGATCTACACGGCAGTTGGAGTCATGGGCGATTTCTGCTTAAATAGTTTCTTACTCATGCGCCGTGCACGGCGGCAGCTCAATTCGGTCAAAGTCATCTTCGTTAGGGAGGAAGTCGACAGCGAAGGTGCCTGACGATGCTCTTCTTCCTCCTCCTCTCCGGCGGCGGCGTGGTGCCCAGGATGCGCAACTGCTGTTTGGTCGCTTAAAGCGGGGATTGAACATGCAGGTTCGGATTATACCGTTCTTGAGAGGATTGATTTGTTCATGTTGATGCTGCTTGATTCCAACTCGTTTTGTTGTTGATTCGATTGGATCGAAGTTGCTTGATTTTTCTTGTTAATTATTTTCCAGCATGAACGCTTGATTCTATTTTTTTTTTTGTAAATTTTTATTGAAAACAATCCGACGTGGAATACCGGTAAAGTAAGAAAATAATTTTTTATTCAACGGGAGATGGGTCCCATTGTAACAGCCTAGGTAAAAATTTCATTTTTACCGGGACTGTTTAAGTTAATTTACAGTAATTTACCATTAATTTTTAATCTTGGGTAATTAAATTATGGTAAATCGAGCATTGGATTCCGAAACCGAGCATTGTTTCACGTTTGAGATTTTTCTGCGGATTTTACGGACCCAAGTTGGAATTTTCCGGGACCGGGAATCTTCGAAAAAGCCGGGTTTACCCTCGAGTTAACGGACTAGAAATAAGATAAGTGGGTATATCGGATATTTTCTGGTCCAGACAATGCACAGTATATCAGCATAGTGAAGATTCCATTTACTGTGAAGTCTGTGATTTGCTTTTTCCTGTGGGCATGTGAAGCCTTGTCTCCTCCTGTGATGCCGTGAAACACCTTGATATAATCTGCCTCTTCCCTCTGCCTTCCTCACGCCATCACCTTCCCAGCTTCACCTTCTCCATCAGTTATTTTTCTGTCCAGCTCTTCTGCAACCAGCAAGCAGAAGGAATAAAAAAAAATAATAAAAAAAACTAAACACTTAACACACAACACACACCACCGCACGCATCACCACCTCTGCCGTCACCTTCCTCGCAGCGTCGCCGACCGGACGCCGTCCTCGTTTCTCCGATACTGCCCTCGTGCCGCCTCCTTTCCTTCCGAGTTGTTTGCCTGCGTCGTTGACGACCCGCGCCGCCTCGCCTGCCGCTGGACCCGCGCGGTTCTTGGACGAAGGTGAGCATACCCGATTTGAGGAGGTCCGACCCGGGAACGTGGGTATGGGTTGACCCGCGCCTGGATGTGGTTTGGGTCTGTGGGCCGTGACCTGGGCCTTGGGCTCGTGGTCTGGGCTGACACGCCTGGGCCTATGCGCGGGCCTGGCATGGACTGAAGGGCTCTTGCTGGCCTGGGCTTGGGTTCTGGGCCCAGTCCGAAATAAGTAATAAAAAAAAAGGAAAAGGGGAAATTAAATCTGGAAATAAAAATTAAAAAGGAAATAATTTTGGAAAATAGGTGGAAAAGGTTTATGGTTTGAAAATAATATTTTGGGAGAAAATAAGGGAAAATATATTCTGAAAAAAAATAATATTTTGGGAAGTACATACCTAGGAAATAATTACGGAAAGGGTATTTTCAAAGTATTATATCGGTATAGTATCCGGGTATAGGAGTAAGTGTAGAATGGTATTTTGGCACTTGAAGTAAATGGTGAATGACGATGATAATGGAAAATTAATCCGGGGGAGTAACCGAGCCGAGTTTATATTTAATTTTCGATATACAGTATTAGCATGGCATTTGCATAACATCTTATGTGTGCATATTAATTGATTGATATAGGGGTTGATAACGAGCAATTTGCTGAGGAACCGGACTTGGAACTTGCTGGACAATTCCATAATTAATATTGGCTAAGGTGAGGATGGATAACCCTTGTTATGTTGCCTGTAATACTTTGTGTGCTTTGTTGTTCGATAGAACTGCTGAATTGTTGATTGTTGGCTGATAGACTGCTGTGGATATTACTATGGCTTTGAGCTGTGATTTTGATTCTGTGGATATTATGCTGAGATTGATGTTGAACTATTGACTGTGGAAATTGAGGAAAAGAAATTGGAATTTGAATTGGAATTGATTTGAGATGTTGATATAATTGTCATGTGGAAAGTAGTGGTACGACCCGATGGTTTGAAAATTAATTTTGAGATGCTACGGTCGGTTCTTGGTTTGCTTGGCCCGTCATGCCTGTGGTTGGGGTATACTGAATACCCAGTGGCTCGGATATGCCGAATATCCGTTTGGCTTTTTGCCTGTGGTTAGGGTATACCAAATACCCAGTGGCTCGGATATGCCGAATATCCGCAGTGGCTCAGATATGCCGAATATCTGGTTGGCATGACGTCGCCTGAGGTTGGGGTATACCGAATACCCAGTGGCTCGGATATGCCGAATATCCGGTTGTTCTGATATGTGGATTGGTTCTTGACCTAGCATCCAGAATTAATTGATAACCAGGTACAACCCTAGCTTGTCCAGTGACGGGGGCCCGGAAGATAAAATTGGTAATAATAATTAATATTCTTTTGGCCTTGGCTCAGTTATTGTGATATGCTATTGCTTGTCTGTGATTGTTTTTAAGTATTACGGTTGCTTGCATATCATTGTTTATCCTTCATCGGTGAGCACTTCGGACTCACCCCTCGCCTGCGGGGTTTCATCCCGTAGGTTAAGTTGTTTCGTAGTTCAGGTACGTTGTTCGATGGCTGCTGCTTTCTTCTCCACCTGACTCCGGATCCATACCTCCGCTGCATGTGCATAAAGTCTTCCGCTGCTGTGTGATATACGATGCTGAATTGCTGATTTCCTATGATATATATATTACTGATACTATCTGCTACTGATATTGAGCACTGTGTTTGGATTGAATAATGGTCCCCGAATGTGGGTGACAGTTGTATTTGATGGTTGCTGTTGTATAATATTTGCACGTTGTACTGTCTGTTCTATCAATATGAATAGTTTCGGCACGTGTTTACTGTGTTACGGTAAATACGGGTCGGGGCGCTTCACCCATACTCGAAACCGGCTACTGCAGGGAAATGGACCACTTCACTTAGTTCCAGACAAGTTTGGGGACATAAATCACCCAATATTTTGTTTAGGGACAACTGTGATGAAAAGAAAAAAAAATAAGGGACATTTTCATGCATTAGTCTACAATTTATTTAATCAACAACCTCACAGGCGGCAATTTAGTGCCCCCTTTATGATAACCATATTTTTGGTATTTTTGTCACAACCACCAAATTATTAATAAACTCATAAAATATCTAATAATGTCTCTCTCTTTTTTTAGGAAATAATAATGTCTCTCTCTTAAATTAAGTTTGTAAGTGCAATTATAAAATTATCACCCAATTCTTTCAACTGCAAGTGTCTTCAGCACTATATATTATTGTTGGAGTGAGTGGCTCCAACATTAAACAACGATCCACTTTATAGTCACTTGTTTGAAAATCTAATCTAATTCTCCCCCATCTAAAAAAAAGAAAAAGAAAAATCTATCATTCCCTTATGTCCAGGGGCAGATATAGGGGGAGCAGGGGCCAGGCCCACCCTAGAATTTGTTTTTGTTTATTTATGGCAACAATTATTCATAAATTGCTAGGTAGTTTGGTGGTTGGCTCCTTACATTATATGTGTTTGGCCTGGGCTTGAGTCTTAGCAACAACTTTGTTTTCATATTTTTTTTTTTATTTTCACACATACAATACAATTCAGTCCCTATTAATCTAAAAAATAGTATATTTTGGCCCCTCCTAAAATTTTTTCCTAGATCCGCCCCTGCTTATGTCTTTCATGGTTTCTACGGCTGTCCCGTCAAACTCTTCTCCGCTATTTCCTCCCCTTCCTCTGTAACCGTCCTTTTCCCTCTGATTGTCTTCCTCAAGGTCCTCTTCCTTGTTGAGTCTTTGTCTTTTTGGTGATTGAAGCGGTCCAGCTTGCCAGTTGATTCTCTCGATGGTGTATTTACAATTCGTTTGGTATCTGGTCCTGTTGTTGTAGTTATAGAGTCAAGTTGGGGTTGCAACCATTGAAGATGAGTTATTATTTGATGAAAGAGATGAAGAAAGTAACTAGCTTCTTTACTAGGGTGAGAATAGGCTGTGGTGGTGCAAATTAGGTGACCTCGGCCTTGCTTGTATTCAATGTAAGTATCCGGGCATGCAAATTGACAATCAAATACAATAACATACGCAGCGGAAAAATCGGATACACATGGAGGATCCAAGTGAAGGGTAGCTAAACCGAATAACGAAAACGAACATACCTAAAACGGTTGAGGTCTTTCACACAACTGATGAACTGAATCAGTTAGAGCCGAAAGGATATCCTGCTCCTCTATAGTATCCACACGAACCGTCGATCACAGCCAGAAAACGTCTCACGATCTCCAACCTAAGCACTCCCGAACCGTGGTGCTAGCTACGGATTTCCGAGAGCTATGTGGTGTTACTTTCTTTCTCAAAGAATGGGTGAGTGTTTGTGTGTGTTCTTACTAGTCTGAAACACACTCTCAAGGCTCTCAAAAACCAGAATGCCATCAGCCAAAAAAATCCAAAGCATAATCTAATTATGCCACTCAATTAGTGCTTAGGGTAATGGCCAACATAATGGCCATCATGATTAAGATACCCATTATCTTGTCTACCACTAAGCACTAATGGGATTACACATCACAAGCAATCAGGTTTGGCTCAATAATTCTGACAATTATTATATCAAATCAGCCCAAAACGACCTTGTCCAACCACAGACCAACCACACCTGGTCGAACCTTGGTCCAACCACCTGCTCGAATCAACGATTCTAAGTGTGTGACCCTGTAGGCACTTGTAACGTCCGGCAATAATTGTAAACTCATTTACAATTATAAGCAAAGAGCAGCGTCTAGCAACATATCATTGCTACCCGAGCGACAAGATCAGTACTGATTCAATATGCCTCGGAAACATGTCATCGTCCCTTCATCCCATTATCAAGATCAAACACGAGACATGGAATATGTCACTCTCGCATATGTTTAATCTCGGTTTCTTGATCCTCGAGCTAACTGTGTAAAACAGATACTAATGATATCACCATATCATAATCCGAGCACGGACGTGCATTTACAGTTCAACTCTATCAAGAAACCATCCGATAATATACCCGTTATATGGGTTGGACAAATCCCCTCTGGATCATACAAAACCAACTACACATTTATCATATACCCAATGATTACACTAAGTCTATTCATTTACGAAATAGCCAAGAGTAATATCAAAATATACGACTCATATGTTGGGAACCTTGATGATCACAGGTCTAAGGACAATATATATAAGAACCGCTAATGACAATCATATAACGTTCCATGTAGCATTCTTATGTGGGTCGGTCCAGTCCACAAGTTCTCTAACTTGTACCCATATGTAGAATTCATATCACATATAATTCTCAATATATGCTAGTCTTAATTTATTATTACAACCCATCCATAATAATAATCGACTAGGGACATTTAAGAATATATAAATATTCTAGGGTTATAAATATGTGCAAGCGTTTATCTCATAAACAATATTTATTGGAATAACCTTAATGTGTATACATGACTACAAATAAAACATCCATTGATTGGCTTTTGGGCATATTACACTAACAATCTCCCACTTGCACTAACGCCAATCATACATGTATCTAATACCAATGGACACAGCATGACCATCATGCTTCTGCTGTGTGAGTGGCTTAGTCAACGGATCTGCTACATTGTTCTTAGATGGAACTCTGCACAGTCTGACATCGCCTCTATCTATGATCTCTCTAATAAGATGATAGCGTCGGAGAATATGTTTGGATCTCTGGTGGTATCTAGGTTCTTGAGCCTGTGCGATTGTCCCATTGTTATCACAATAGAGCTCAATCGGACTCTCAATGCTCGGAACTACCCCAAGTTCAGTTACGAACTTCTTGATCCAAACAGCCTCTTTCGCCGCATCTGAGGTAGCAATGTACTCAGCCTCGGTTTTAGAATCGGCAACTGTCTCTTGCTTTGGACTCTTCCAGCATACAGCACCACCTCCAAGACAAAACACATAACCTGATTGCGATCTAAAATCATCCCTATCGGTTTGGAAGCTAGCATCTGTGTAACCCTTTACAACAAGCTCATCCACGCTTTCGTAAACCAGGAATGCATCCTTAGTCCTTCTCAAGTACTTAAGAATGTTCTTAACTGCTGTCCAGTGACTCTCACCGGGATCAGCTTGGTATCTGCTTGTGACACTCAAAGCATAAGCGACATCCGGTCGAGTACATAGCATGGCATACATGATAGATCCTATTGCAGAAGCATAAGGATTCTTACTCATCCGCTCTCTCTCCTTAGATGTACTAGGACATTGACTCTTTGAGAGAGATATGCCATGTGACAAGGGCAAGAATCCTTTCTTGGAGTCTTGCATGCTAAACCTCTTTAGCACCTTGTCAATATATGTACTTTGACTTAGCCCGAGAAGCCTTTTGGATCTATCTCTGTAGATCTTTATGCCTAACACATAGGCTGCTTCTCCTAAGTCCTTCATTGAGAAATTCTTCCCTAACCAAGCCTTTACAGACTGTAGTGTCGGAATGTCATTCCCAATAAGTAGGATGTCGTCAACATACAACAACAAGAAAACAATAATGCTCCCACTAACCTTCTTGTAAACACATGGTTCATCTTCGTTCTTAATGAAACCAAACTCTTTGATCACTTCATTAAAACGAAGATTCCAACTCCTAGAAGCTTGCTTCAATCCATAAATGGATCTCTGCAACTTGCATACCATATTGGCATTCTCTGGATCGACAAAACCTTCAGGTTGTGTTATGTACACATCCTCTAAAAGATTTCCGTTAAGGAAAGCGGTTTTGACATCCATTTTCCATATCTCATAATCATAGTATGCCGCTATAGCCAATAGAATCCGGTGGATTTTACCATGGCAACTGGTGAGAAAGTTTCATCATAGTCAATACCGTGAACTTGCTTAAAACCTTTTGCCACCAATCGCCCTTTATAGGTAATCACATTACCATCCATGTCGGTCTTTTTCTTAAAGACCCACTTGCACCCTATGGGTTTTACCCCTTCAGGTGGATCAACCAAGGTCCATACCTTGTTTTGATATATGGATTCCATTTCCGAATTCATGGCTTCTAGCCACTTCTTAGAGTCCGGACCCGTAATGGCCTGCTGATAGGAAGTGGGCTCATCCTCATCTATGAGCATCACGTCTCCAGTATGAGTCATAAGAAATCCATATCTCTCAGGCTCGTACCGAGTTCTATCCGACCTACGCGGTCCATGTGTTTCAGGCACAAGATTCTCATCCACAACATCTTATGGTTCCTGTCCTTGTTCTATCTCAGCCTCAATGTCTCGAACTTCTTCGAGTTCTATTTTCCTCCCACTGATTCTTCTAGAAATAAATTCTCTTTCTAGAAAAATAGCACTCCGAGCAACAAACACTTTGTGTTCAGTGGGATTGTAGAAATAATACCCTTTAGTTTCCTTAGGGTATCATACAAAGAGACACTTGTCAGATTTAGGGCCGAGTTTATCTGATGCTTCATGTCTCATGTAGGCCTCGCAACCCCAAATTCTCATAAAAGACAAATTGGGACGCCTCCCAGTCCATTTCTCATATGGTGTCTTTTCGACAGATTTAGATGAAACACGATTAAGTGTAAATGCAACACTCAATAATGCATGTCCCCAAAATGAAGAAGGAAGGTCAGCTTGACTCATCATCGAACGAACCATGTCTAACAATGTTCTATTCCTCCTTTTGGATACACCATTCCATTGAGGCGTACCCGGTGGAGTGAGCTGTGATACTATACCACACTCCTTTAGATGATCAAGAAATTCTCGGCCTAAGTATTCACCTCCTCGATCTAATCGAAGCATTTTAATACTCTTGCTGAGTTGATTCTGTACTTCATTCTTGAATTCTTTGAACTTTTCAAAGGATTCTGACTTGTGTCTCATTAGATACACATAGCCATACCTACTGAAATCGTCAGTAAATGTAATGAAGTATTGAAATCCACCTCTAGCTTGTCTCGACATCGGTCCACATACATCATTATGTATAAGACCTAACAAGTCCGAAGCTCTTTCACCTTTACCGGTAAAAGGAGCCTTCGTCATCTTGCCTAACAAACATGACTCACATGTCTCAAATGATTCAAAATCAAATGAGTCTAAAAGTCCATCTTTATGGAGTTTAGATATACGAGTCTCGTTTATATGGCCCAATCGACAATGCCAAAGATAAGTTTCATTAGAATCGTTCATTCTAACCTTCTTCGTATTAACGTTATAGATTACGATTTCTAGGTTAAGAACATACAAACCATTGCTTAAATACGCACCACCATAATAAACATCATTGAAATAAATAGAACAACAATTTTCCTTTATTACAAATAAAAAACCTTTCTTGTCAAGACAAGAAACAGAAATCAAATTCCTGCTTATGGTCGGTACATAATAACAATTGTCCAGTTCTAAAACCAAACCACTCGGTAAATTAAGATAGTAAGTTCCTACGGCTAATGCAGCAACTCTTGCTCCATTTCCCACGCGCAGGTCTATCTCACCCTTTTCCAATCTCCTACTCTTTCTCAGTTCCTGCACATTTACTCAAATGTGAGAACCACATCCGGTATCTAATACCAATGATGCAGAGATAGAGATATTAGCTTCTATAAAGAAGATACCTGAAGTGGAAGTCTTACTTCCCTTGTGCTTCTTCACCTCTTCAAGGTAAACAGGGCAATTACGTTTCCAATGGCCAAGTTTGTTGCAATGGAAACATTGTCCTTCCTTTGCAATACCACCTTTGGGTTTCAGCATATAGGAACAAGAAGATGCACATGCACCAAACTTTTTGGCACATTTCTTCTTCTTGTAAATCTTGGCTTTATCCTTTCCTTTGCCTTTTCCAACCATCAAAATGTTATTGGATTTATTTGCCTTCATTTGTTGCTCAACTGTTCCTAACATGTTAAGCAACTCAGACAAAGATTTGTCAAGATGATTCATATTTAAATTCATGACAAATTGGCTGTAACTATCCGACAACGATTGCATGACTAGATCAACAGCCAACTCCTTTTGCAAAGGAAAACCTAGACCCTCAAGGCTCTCAATGTATCCAATCATTTTGAGCACATGAGGTCTCACCAGTGATGACTCAGCCATCTTGCATTGGAACAATGCCTTAGAGGTCTTATACCTCTCATGCCTAGCTTGCTCTTCAAAAAGCATTTTCAGATGTTCGATCATATCGAATGCACCCAAGTTCTCATGTTGCTTCTGAAGCTCAGAGTCCATATTAACAAGCATAAGGCATGCTGCATCTAATGCATCATCAAGGTGCTTCTTGTAAGCAACCCTTTCTGCCCTTGGAGCACTAGGCGTCGGTTCATTCGGAACAGGCCCTTCGAGGACATACAACTTCTTTTCTTGTTTGAGGACTATCCTCAAGTTGCGATACCATTTTAGGAAGTTATTCCCATTCAACTTTTTCTTCTCAAGGACAGATCGCAGTGACATTGTGCTAGTGTTTTGTGCCATAGAAATTCTACAACAATGATCAGCTCACACAAATAAGAGTCATACATACAAAATTATTTAACAAGGAATTCTATTAAATGATGCTCCTACTATATAAATCAAGACAATCATATAAGTAGGCCAAGACACATATTTCACTACTTGATAAGTCAGCTTTGGCTGATCGCTTACTTCATAGTTATTTAGGTAGACAACTCTTGTCAATTACATCTCATGTAACTCTTGGATAGTTGAGTGAACAACACTTGTTCTTGTCTATCTCATAGACTTAGCTCAACTCCTTGCCTTTAAGTCCTTAATCCTATTAAGATGACCTAGTTAAGTTCAACACCATAATAAGCAGTTCCGATATTACAATTATCGCGTCGCACCTTGCATTGGCAAAACCTACCAAGTGTTGATCTAAGCAATGATGAGTGCTTATCATGGAAGGCAACACAAGAAGAACTTAATATTTTCATCAACATATTATTCCAATACATTACATGCATGTCCTTAATGAATCATATATTGATGTTTGTAAATTTGGAAACCAAAATTACAAGTGAACATCGATGTTGTGAGAATCTGATTCTTGCCAACCACTTGGCATTGCTCATGAACATCGATGTCCTAGCTTGAACATCAATGTCCAATGGCCTCTGGAACTCAAGAACATCGATGTCTTGATCTGAACATCGATGTTCTAAGGCTCTAGTGCTCCAAACTATTTGGCAGAGCTCAAGAACATCGATGTTAGGTTCTTAAACATCGATGTTGGAAAATTTCGAAGGTCCAAAAACTTGGCAGTAGCTTTAAACATCGATGTCTAACATTTAAACATCGATGTTTGAGACTTCTGGAACTCAAGAACATCGATGTTCATTGCTGAACATCGATGTCCATGAGAATCTGGAGTCTCAAAACAATCTGACAGAAGGCATGAACATCGATGTTGAAACCTGAACATCGATGTTCAATCCTTTCTGCCAAGGCCACTCGACATGAGAACATCGATGTTTGTCTCACAACATCGATGTTCAGTGGTCTCGGCCAAGGCAAATCTTAATATGAACATCGATGTTGATCTGATGAATATCGATGTCCTGGCCCTGCTGCACTAGAACGACAATCGTTCTATACACAAACCGACAATCGATTTTTCCGAGTCGAACTCTTCGACTTACTGCTAATAAAATCTTGATTGATATCACATACCAATCAAGTTGTTGTTGTCAAAACACTTTTGACAAAACAACCTCAACATATATCACATATACAAAAGGAATTCAATATATCATGATCATGTTACATCATATACAACACATCATATATATTTGCATGAGCATATCACACATATGCACAACAAATTCGGTTTAGAACTTCACAAGAGGCTCCGCTACCACTATAAGTATCCGAGCATGCAAATTGACAATCAAATAAAATAACATACGCAGCGGAAAAACCGGATACACATGGAGGATCCAAGTGAAGGGTAGCTAAACCGAATAACAAAAACGAACATACCTGAAACGGTTGAGGTCTTTCACCTAACTGATGAACTGAATCAGCTAGAGCCGGAAGGATATCCTGCTCCTCTATGGTATCCACATGAACCGTCGATCACAGCCGGAAAGCATCTCACGATCTCCAACCCAAGCACTCCCGAACCGTGGTGCTAGCTACGGATTTCCGGGAGCTATGTGGTGTTACTTTCTTTCTCAAAGAATGTGTGACGCCCCGATTTTCGTTAATTGATTTTTACGGAATTTTCAAAATTTTTGGTATTTAATTTCCACTTTTACCCTTGCAGAATTTTTGGGAATCTTTGGTTAAGAAATTATTGTTATAATTAATTTATTCTCTTTGAAAATATTATTTTTACTTTTAGAATTTATCCTTACTCGGGTTGTTTGGGAACAACTGGAGTTCCGGGGTGAAATATGGAGTTTATCGTAGTTTCACTCAAAACTACGTCGTTTTGAATGAAAGTAAGGAAAAAAAAAAATAAAAACCTAATCCTATGCACGCGTTGACCAGGGGAGTTGACCGTGCCTTAAACCAAAACAACGTCGTTTTGGTCAAGGCCGGCCAACCCTAACCCCTCCCTCTTTCTTTTCTCATCTCTTTCTCTTCTTTCTTCCCTTTTCTCTTCCGCCGCCTCACCCCTCTCACCCACGAACTGCTCCCGAGTCCTTCTCCTCTTGAATCGTGGCGAGAGCAGTTGAAACCTGTTATCTTGTTCCCTTAATTTCTTCTCTTATATCTTGTTTTCTTTCCCGCAATTCGCCACCCTCACCATCATCATTTCTCTCTTTCTCGCTCTCACTCAGCGTCACCATCAACACGTCTTCTTCTCGAGAAACGCCGCCACCACCTTTCTTCTTCCTTGCGTCGCCGACTGGCTCTCTTCCCTTGAGCCATCTTTCGCCGCCAGTTACCGGGTCGTCATCCACCGACGAGAATCAAAGGAGGAGTGGAGGCCGAGATCGATTGAGTATCGTTGTGGTCCACCTCTTTGTGGCGTCGCCTCCAGATCGTCGGGTAAGCCAGACCTCCTTCCTTTTCTCTTCTCCTTAGTTTCGGTTGCCGGTGGTTGATGGGTTTGTTTTGGTTGTTGAATTGTTTTGTGGGCAAGGCCGGTTATTGCATTCGATGGTGACGGGCGGCTGGTGATTTCTTGTGGATTTGTGGTGGTTCTATGTGATTGGTGGTGGGTGTTGGTTCGTTGTGTGGTGGTGGTTCGGTCTATGTGTGTGGGGGTCAGCTGTCACTGGTGTGTTCGGTGATGGTGCGGGTTGGTGGCTATTCCGGCTATATTGTGGTGTTGCTCGGGTGGGCTTGCTGCTCGTGTGGTAGCAACAGCGATGCAAGGAGGCTCCAAGTTGGGGTGGTATTGACGGCGGGCAGATCCGGTTTGGACAGTGATTTTCGGGTAAGGATTCTTGTCTCCAATCCTTTTATTGAATCGATTTAGGGGTCAGGGGGTGTTGTGTTGGTTAATCTTGTGTTGTTGAGCTGAATATGGTTTGGATGTTGTTGGATTCATGGCAGCATTGTTGTGATCTTCTTCTCGGTTGTTGTGGAAATTCTCCAGCGAGGCATTGACCGGATTCCGATGGGTCAAGGTACCGTTCCGGCGAGCATCGGGAATCGGCAGTAATGGTAATCTTTGAACGATGCCGTGTGTTTCTATTCCCGAGCATGACATGTATTCTAAGCATTAACTGATGTACCAAAATGAAATAGAATAAATGGACTTAATGGAAAATCGAGTGTGACGAGGTTGGAGGCGCGTGGCCGGTATATGTCCAACGCACATAGTATCTTTAAGCCGGATAATGTTTGGGCTCGGGAATTCGGTTATTGAGATTTTGAGGATGGGCCGGGCTTAGGCCAATTAATGTCATATTAATTTTATATGGGCTTTTAGGCCCAATGACTAATGAGGTGGGCTTTAGGCCCAATGGCTTGTATTTGAGATGGGCTTTAGGCTCGATAAGGTTTGATTAAGTTTACATGGGCTTAGGCCCAACAACTATAATATGGATTTAAGTTAAATATAAAATTATGGAGTTTAAGGATTATATTTGGGCTTAGACCCCGACCTATTAGTGGATTCACGGTTAATGAACACAAACGGGCTAGAAGGCTCAAGAGTTCTTCTTTAGCATACATTTAATATTTGTCATGAATAAGTGTCTTATGTGACGTATATATGGTAGGATGTTGAGGGCATAGGAGTGTCGAGGCAGAACAAAGCTTCAAGTTTCGAGACGGTTGATATGGCCCAGGTGAGGACTTATAAACCTTTGTATGCATTACTGCCTACAATGCTCGGTTAATTGTCGTGGTATATAAAGTGGTTTTATTTGTTTGGTCTTGAATGCTGTATGCATGCTTGCCTGTTTTGCGGATGTTCTTGTTTACACCTTGTGTTTTATTGATGATGTCTCTGATGCAGTGTGCATGATTATATGAACTGTGTACCAGTGTGGTATAATATGCCTGTCGAGTATGACTTGTTTAGTGTGTTAAATAACGTGATATATGGTTTTGTGGTTCGTGTGGTGGACTATGGGCAGGAGGCCCGGACTTGAGAATAAGATGTAAAATCCACACAAACCTGGTCAATCATATGTAATGGTACACGAAACTCTTTAAGCATAATTGAGAATAAAATACTATAATAATTCTACTGTGGGGCTGTTGACCGGTTGGTTCGAGCGGGAAGTGATACCCCTCGGGATTTCATGCGGTTTAGCATGGTATATGCGATTTAGCATATGGGTCTGTTATGACCGGTTCTACCTCTCTCTTTCTACCTCTCCCTTTCTACCTCCCTCTTTCTCTCTGTCTGTCTCTCTCTCTCTATGATGGTATTTGGGCTTGGGCTCTGGTTGTATTTGGGCTTATGCCCTAGTTGTCTGATCAGACGGGACCGAGCTGGACGCACACAGTAGAGGGCCCTAATAAACTATTTAAGCCTAATAACAAAGATAATAATATAAGTAATGATAAGTGATGGTTAGTAGTCTGAGATGTCTTGCTCTGTGTATTGTGGTTGCTGTTGCTTGATGCCGGTGTATTTGTAGTTGATTTGAATTTGTATACATTGGTTTATTTGTTTGCGGTGAGACAGTGGTTGGTCTGACCCCCTCACAGATTTTATGCAGGTCAACTGATCGATGATCAGGAGTGCATATCAGCAGGTGGCGGTGCTTTCCTCCTCGGGTCGGATCCATAGGGTGCATTACATTCATATTTGTTTATGTATTTGTCTTCCGCTGCATACCCGAATTGTATTACTTATTGTATGATATATTGCGTAATTATATGATTATCTTATTTGTGTCGTATCCCGGGTAGAAAGGGCAATTTAGTCTTTTCACATGCTTTAAATAATTTAATTAGATAATTTGGGATACGGGTATTTAGTTGATGATTTTCGTGTCCTAGGAATGATAAAAGCAATTTAGTCATTTTATAATTGAATTCTATTTTATATTAATAAATTGGTACACGTGCATTTCAGAATGGGTGAGTATTTGTGTGTGTTCTTACTAGTTTGAAACACACTCTCAAGGCTCTCAAAAATCAGAATGCCATCAGCCAAAAAAACCCAAAGCATAATCTAATTATGCCACTCAATTAGTGCTTAGGATAATGGCCAACATAATAGCCATCATGATTAAGATACCCATTATCTTGTCTACCACTAAGCACTAATGGGATTACACATCACAAGCAATCAGGTTTGGCTCAATAATTCTGACAATTATTGTATCAAACCAGCCCAAAATGACCCTGGTCCAACCACGGTCTAACCATGGTCCAACTACGGTTCAACCACCTGCTCGAATCAACGATTCTAAGTGTGTGACCCTGTAGGCACTTGTAATGTCCGGCAATAATTGTAAACTCATTTACAATTATAAGCAAAGAGCGGCGTCTAGCAACACATCATTGCTACCCAAACGACAAGATCAGTACTGATTCAATATGCCTTGGAAACATGTCATCGTCCCTTCGTCCCATTATCAAGATCAAACACGAGATATGGAATATGTCAATCTCGCATATGTTTAATCTCGGTTTCTTGATCCTCGAGCTAACTGTGTAAAACGGATACTAATGATATCACCATATCATAATCCGAGCACGGTCGTGCATTTACAGTTCAACTCTATCAAGAAACCATCCGATAATATACCCGTTATATGGGTTGGACAAATCCCCTCTGGATCATACAAAACCCACTACACATTTATCATATACCCAATGATTACACTAAGTCTACTCATTTACGAAATAGCCAAGAGTAATATCAAAGTATACGACTCATATGTTGGGAACCTTGATGATCACAGGTCTAAGGATAATGCATATAAGAACCGCTAATGACAATCACATAACATTCCATGTAGCGTTCTTATGTGGGTCGGTCCAGTCCACAAGTTCTCTAACTTGTACCCGTATGTAGAATTCATATCACATATAATTCTCAACATACGCTAGTCTTAATTTATTATTACAACCCATCCATAATAATATTCCACTAGGGACATTTAAGAATATATAAATATTCTAGGGTTATAAATATGTGCAAGCGTTTATCTCATAAACAATATTTATTGGAATAACCTTGATGTGTATACATGACTACAAATAAAACATCCATTGATTGGCTTTTGGGCATATTACACTAACATTCAAGGCTGTTAAAATCGAGTTTTCACCTTGACTCGGAAAGGCCCAGTAAAAAACGTATCGGAAAATCGTAAGAGCCTATCAAATTTAATTATTTTTGTTAATTTAATATATAACAACTCAATTATAATATTTAGTCTAAGAATTTTATATTATAAATTTAATTCAACTTAGATTACCCAACATTATAATTATAATTAAAGTTCAACTAGTCATTGTGCTAAAAAAATCAACAAAGAAATTATTACAATAGATTATAGGAAAAGAAAAACTTACCTCTTGTTGAAAAAAATTAGGAGTGCCAACTCCAGTTGTGGTGTGGTGGCATCTCTCGTGGTGTTTATCCAAGAAGTCATGGGTCCAATCCTATCATTGGCGAAATTGTAGGTGGTTTGGGGTAGGATGGGGTTTATGGGTAGTTGTTAGGATTCCGATGTACCAAAAAAAAAAAGAAAAAAATCAAGAGTAAAAGAGGTTAATGTTGAAAAAACTTTTTGTTAGGGTTTTTGGGTTTATGACCTGCTTTTCTAAGCATATCAACCGACTTTATTTTCGGTTGCTTGCTTGGTTTTAATTTTCCTTTTTTAAAAGCTTTATTAAACTCATCTAGTAAACTCGTATAAAAACGGTAAAAACGTAAGATTTTACCGATTTTTTTGGTTCAACTCATGATTTTATCCGATTTTATCCAAATCTTGATTTTATCACGGTTTGACTCGATATTCATATACAAAATCGTAAAAACGTAAGAGTCAAAATGCATTTTTAACAGCCTTGTGTTCAACTTCTACCAATTTGTCTCCCCAAAAACAAAGAAAAATATTCTACCGTTCCATAATCTATTATGAAATTGGGACTCCCTAAGTTTGATTAATTGTAAATCTGAACTTAAATTTGATTATATTAAGTATACATATTGAATGTGGAGATTTTCTTCCTAAGTAATACACGATAAATTAGAAAAAAAATATAATCTTAAAAAATAAAGAGAAAATCCTTGAAGTAAATTAAAGAAATAAATAAATCTCATAATAGAAAGTGTGAACTCTCAAAAATATTTTGTTAACATAAAAGATTCATAACTAATCAGGAGTCCCTATAATCAAAATTTCCAGAAATTTCAAGTCTTGTCAATTCTTTTTTTTGTTCTCGCAAGTCTTGTCAATTTTACTTACCTCTTTCCCGCTATCCCTTGGTGGGTAGATCTCCAAACACTTGAGTAATACAAACACTTGAGTAATACAAACGTGGAATTGATTTTCATCAACTAACTAGTTTGCTACTTCTACAGCTTTACTTTTTTGTGAGATCCAGAAACGAATGATGTCACACTCAACACCTTTTCTCACGCAAAACAAATCCTGCTTGCCTCTTGAATATTTCTGCACTACCTTTTTTTTTTATATATATATTCTACACCCAACGTACTTCTTTTTATTTCTTTTGATCAATCGAAACAAGTGCTGCTTATCATTTTTTTTTTTAGCAAGCACAATTTTTTTTGGCTCCCTCCATGCACCTTTTTTCCTTTTCCTTTGCCCATTTTTTTCTCCATAAATCACCTCAACCTTTTTTCTTTCGTAATTACAGTTCTATTTCTTCTCCACGAACACAATATTTCAGCTCTTGTGCAACATCACTATCGGATCTTTAACAGCTCGGCTACCAATTATAGGAACCAGAAAATGAATCCAGATAAAATAATTTTTTATTTAATCAAAAACCTTACCAACAAAATAAATTAGACGGCACATTCGTAGTCACACTCTTGGTATTTTTGTCACGATTGCAACATTACTATTACAATCCACTCATTTTCCTGGACCATACTGTTCCCAGTCGTAAAGTGAACATCTCCTTGATGCTCTCCAATCATAATTAACTAACTTGCATTTGGCTTGTCAGTTTCCACTATATATTGCAGGTAGAATTCAATTTCAATATTAATAATATATATATATTGTATAAAAGAATTTCTTCGTCGCATAACTAAAATAAAGAACTGCAAAACTTATTAATTAACTCCCCTAATTGTTTAGATCAGATTTTCAATTGAATTCTTCGTTGGTTTCATTTGTGTAGAACAAAAGATCAGCCATAAATTAGCAAAATTTCCCCAATTACAATTACGTAAGGTAAATTGTGAAAATTATTGATAAAGATAATAGTTTGGACGTACGCAACTGGAAAAAGGACTCCAGTAGAGTATATAGTGTAGGCGGATATAAGAAGCATGCGTAGCTTCATATAAGAGAGTCTACTTTATATAACTGGAACGTTAATCATGGAACAAGTTTGAGAATTGAGACAATCTTGGGATCCCAGTTTTTTTAGACTGAATCATCGTTTATTTCTTCTTCGTTGAAGGCTGCAGGCTTCTTATTATTGTTGGCCTGGTGTTCTCCATAGAGGTAAGATGCAAATCCCCATAAGCACATGGCCAAGGCCATGCCCTTCTCGCCACTGAAACCCTCACGCAAGAAAATCACACAAAAGACCTGCAGGACTGGAACTAGAAGGCAGGTAACTAGGCCTGCCAAGAGAGAACTGCAGCAGAAGATCATCCCAACACTTCCTATAATTGAAAACTGGTTTGCTATTGCCGCCAGCACTAGTATAGCGTAGTACTTTGTCTCCCCAAGACCAAATTCTCTTGCCTCCTTGGGTATAGCCTGAAAAGACCTTAACAAGCTATTAACTATATCATTAAAAATTTCAAAAAAAAAAACTATATATGTCATTATTATTTTTTTTTTTTACTGTAAATGGGTTGATGATGCATGTGTCTGATTTACGAGAGAAATTGAAGTATGCGTATACATATAAACCTTTTTGTACAAGAAGAAATAATTTCATGAAGAGCAGCTTGGAGGAAGAAAAAATTAATTATCAATTCAACTTTGAGCAACACTTTAATATATGGTTCCGCTTTATGAAAATTATGATTATCAAACAAAAACACAAAATTTGCATGATGAACGGGGATTTGATGGGCCGGATCACCCCGTTTTGTGGGGGTATCATGTAACCAAAATAATCAGCAAACCCATTGAATCCTTCTTGTCATACAAAACTTGATTCCTCTATCCACCCTATGATTAAATTCATGTTCAATAAAACATATCCCCGACCTTAAAGTTCACAATTCTCTTATTCTATAAAATTTTAGAAAAGCAAAAGCAAAGAGCCAATTTTTTATCAATTTATGTATCACAATCTCCTATAAAGAACTAAAAGGTGGTTAGCTCGAAATATATTACCTACCTGAAAATCTTTATTGATTATCATGGCCACAGAGCAAAAGAGAGTTGCAAATATTGATAAGAGGAGCTGAAATTGCAAAAAAATGTCAAAGGTGAAAGATATGGCAGCTTTCTTTTGAGTATATTCCATTGCAGTCAATAAGAACCCATGCAGTGCCGCTGCACCTATGACCATAAAAAATCCCAAGATATATTCACCACTGGACTCCCCTTTGGGCCTGTCCCCATTCATGTGAAATCCAAGAAGTATAGACCCAAAGGTCATCAAAATCACTGCGTTTATGGAGAAATGCGTGAACTTGTGCTTGACGACTACAAATGCGAAGACAGCAGTGAAAGCTAGCTGAGTAGAGCTGAGAAGAGAATAAACAGACAGAGGAAGATAAGATATGCCAAAGGAGTAAAGATAGCTATTAAAGCCAAGAAGAAATCCCAAGATAGCACAGGCCCAGAAAAGCCATCTTGTGATGAATGACTGGTCAGTTTTGGCTCTAGATGACATGTAGGATAAGGAAATTGGGAGGATCATGACAGGAAATCCAGCAGTGAGCAACCAAGATGTCAGCCACTTCCTCTTCCCTCCGTGCAAGAAATACATCCTACAGAGTAATGGACCTGCTATTTGACCGACTGCCATTAGCATGCAACAGAGAGACACCAGAAGCACCTTCATCTTTCCATGCTTCTGTTTTGGTTCATTGCTGCTTCCTTGCTGTGTCTCCATGAGTGAAACTCCCACTAGATAGGTAGCTTGCAGTATTGCACTTCCTTGCTGCTTCCATCCTTCTTCTTGTAGGTATATATATCTATCAAAAAGATAACCTTACCTCAATTATTGAGAATTTGAATGCTACTAGTTATCCCCAAATTTTCTCAATTTCATTAATTTTATCCTCAAACTTTTAATTTCACTTGTCTATTTTTCTGTATGGGCGATGCACGATTCTATAATAATACAAAATGTGATTATTCTTTAAATTCATTATTATTAATAGATAAATAAATATAAAATTATGTTAAAGAATATAATTAATTAAGTTATATGTAAAATTTGAGTTAAGGTGGTAACAATTCTTTCCTAGCATTGTAATGATTCATTCATTATAATTTGACGTAGTTTTTCCATATTCTTATTACTTTTAGTTAAGAATTATAATGTAGGTTATATTGTTAAATTTTCTTTGAATAATTACTAGTAATTGCAATTCATGAAAAAAGGATAGATATTTTCTTACTCACTTTTTACTAATTTAATTTATCTTTTATGAGTTTGATATTTGTCTAAAATTATTTATAAGCATTTTTTTATTATTTAGTTCTAACAGTATATCAAATTTTTTTTCTAATTTATCTTTCCACAAATAACTTATAGGAATTAATTTTTTAATTATTATTTGAATTTTTTTAGAATTTATATTTTTTTCTCTTTTCTTTCTCTTATTTCAGTGTTCTTTCATATAGAATTTATTGTTTTTAATAATTAAGATAGTAAAATATTTTTCTAAATTTTAAAAATCATAAATAATCTATTAGCTTTTCTCTTCATACCTCATTCCATTTTACTATTTCAAGAATTTCTATATTCTTCTAACTTTGTTTTTCTTACTCAACTATATTAGAAAGGTTTGTAACTTTCATATTTTTTTCTTCTCTATATTAATGTAGGCCCAAAACTAACAGAAGCAGGAGTTAATGTAGGCTCAAAAGTAGCTAAGAAAGGTTTGTAACTTTCATATTTTTTATTTTGACATTTTAGCGGTAGTAATATTTTCCTATTTGGAAGATCATTTGGCGGTTGGTAGATATATTTTATTAACTCATTTTTTTACAAATTATTCAGACTTTTATGCTATTGGCATGTAACGGATAATGTTTGAAACATCCCGACCATAATTTACCCAACATACAGTATTTACCGAACAACAGTGCCGACACGTGGCACAGACAGTAAATACAACAGGAAAACCCGGCCCAACGGCCCAAAGATAATATCATGTCACCCCGACCACAGGTACAACAGTATCAATAGCACAGCGGAAGCAATTTTTAATAATTACAGCAATAGTATGAATCAACTCGATGCAAACTATGGATCCAGATCCGTCAGAGGTGATGTCGCGGCCTGCCATGATGCATACCTGCACAAAGAACCACGTAGCCTGCCGATGGGGCAGGTGAGGGGTGAGATTCTCCATAATCTCACCGACACATAACCCATGATGAACAACATAGCATGTACTTAACAGTCAAGAGCACTTCAATACGACATACGAGTAGTGAACAGAACACATAGCAAATACAGTCACAAAGAACAATGCGGACTATGCAAATGTCCACCCCATCGACTATGCAATGCACTGACCATCTAATACTGACTGCACCATGCACTAGTGCCCGACTAGGACACCTCAACTCAACTACATATTGGGTAACCGACCCAGTCTCAACAGACTATACAACACATACTCTAGTCTTGACAGTCTATACTCAACAGAGGTTCCTCATCGTATGATAACATACCGTTACTGTGCTTGCCGATCATCTAACCCAGTACCAAAACCAAACAATCTCAAAATCACGTGAGCCTCGCTCACCGGGTAGCCGACAACCTGCACTGACCATACCCAATCAACATCACAAACCGGTCCCCGGATAGAATCACAACACAACACGGTAACAGCAGTCACCACAGCAACTCGTAACCACCACAACAACAATACTCATTAAGCTCAATCTCTGGTATCAACATATCCTTAAAAATGACAATCACCCAACTGTCGACCACAATCGATAACTAACATATCTCAATACCCGATAAAAAACGACAAGTGAAACTCTTCTGACAATTATCAAAAGAAGCCGACAACAAACGAAGGACAACTGGCAACCGATGCCAACAACAATAGACTACTCACGACCAACGACATCAACTAACACCCGCAAACCGGCAACCTATGCCGACCACGGTCAATCGACTATACTGAGGACTGACAACCTCCTAGGGTATGATCATGAGACATCATGCAAATGAACATATCATATCACAGCCCAACAAAGCAAAAGCACATCTCAATCAAGACTGAGCTAAGGCCAAAAGAATATATATTATTATTACCAATTTTATCTTCCGGGCCCCGTCACTGGACAAGCTAGGGGTCAGACCTGGATATCAACATATTTCGGATGCCAGACCAAAACCAAGAGAACCCAGGGATAGACATCCCAAAATAGTAACCTAGGGATAAACATCCCAAATAAGTCAACGGGATAGACATCCCAAGCATAGACATGCTTACCACAAGTAACCCAGGTCATGGCCACCACAAAACAGTCTTTACCCATCAAGTCGTACCACTACTTTCCAAGTGACATTAAAGTCGTCAACAGAACTTCCAATTAACCAATTATCTCATCATATCAATTTGTCCATAGTTAACAGATCAACAATAACAACAATAACAAAACAGCCAAACTCAACCAACTCAGCGGTTCAATCAAACAATTCAATAAACAGAAAACACAACAGTACTATGTGCAACATATCAAAAGTTATCCATCCTCACAACAAATATCACAAAGAAATCAACAACAATAACCATAAGATGCAATGGAACCTATGTAGTTCCAAGACCAACCATCCCGGCTATCATGGGTGGAACGACGTATATGCAACCTTACCTGATACTTCTCGGAAGCTGGTATGCGGTTAAGCCTTGATATTCCTATAATATAACAACAGTAATCACTTATAATGCATAAACAAGATGACTATGCATGATGCCGGTTAACAGTTATTAAACGACTTATCAGTTCTTTTTATTATTTCCATAATTATCTTATTCATTTTTGTGGAGATTACTAACAACCTATTTTCCATCTGATATACCAATCATATTCAACATAAGTCAAAACCAAAACCGAGTGTCCAAGCCGATATCCCGGCCCTTAGGCCGCTTATGACAATAAGGCATATATACGTACGCTTATATGTAGTGTATATTTAAGATAATATATTTGTAAGTAAATCAAGTTACGACCCGTTAAATACCCACAGACCATATGACGTAAATAATATTTCTTAAACATAATTATTCATAAAAATTCTATTTGTAATTAATTGAAGTTATGACCTATATATCTATATATATTAGCTAGAAGAAATAACCGTTGTAAACGATATATACATTTAGTAAATCTTATATAATCGTAAGTACTTATATACATAAAACTATAATCATTAATTAAATAGAAATATAGTCTAGCAATATCTATGCCGGTGAAAATAGCTACAGTACGTTATACGATATATACGTATATACCTGTATAAGGTTAAAATCAATAATTTAATTAAGATATAGGTCTAATATTATTGTAGCCTAGGATTACAGAAATAAATATAATAGAACTATATATACATGTCTAGGCCTTTTATAATTCAATTAAAACATAATTAAGGAAATTTGAAAATTAAACTCGGTAGGCCTTCACGAACGTTTAGCCCATCGGAGGATAAATCTAATATCAATATAATTTCGAAAATTAAATAAGAGACATAATTAAAATAAATAAACATAATTAAAATAAATAAAATGGGCCTTTTTATTAACTAGCCCAATTAAAATTAAATGACCGAAAGTTAAATACAATGGCCTTTTACGAGCCCAGGTAAACGTAAATAAAATTAAAACCGAGAATTAAATGCTATGGGCCTTTTTAATAGCCCATTTGAAAAATTGAATAAAAGCATAAAATAAATAAATGGAAACTTGAATTAAATAGATAAGAGCATAATTAAATAAATAAGGCAAAGCATAATTAAAACAAGATATAAAATATAACCATAAGTCAATTTTAGTTAAGTTAATTAATCGTTTGGTTAATCGTTTAAGGGTCCGAGTCTATTAAAATTGTCCGAGGTCCGTTAATGATGCATGAAGGGTCCAAGGCTCGGGTTTTACCCACAGTTCATTTCCGAGCTCGCCGGAAAATTCCCGGGACACCGAAAACTCGCCAGAATCCGGCAGCTATTGTTTACACAGTCCTCAACACACTCCACGCATACTGTATACTGTTCCTCATCCACCAAAAGTCCAATTCACAGCAGAACCACCGTCGTTCCACCCACCAAGACTAACACCCATGCCCATAGTAACAGCATCAAGGCCATCCAGCCACCGTCACAGAAAGAACCACCAAATCGAATAATCAACAACCCGATTCAACAACACAGAACCACAAGGGTTTAAGGAAAGAAAAGAAAAGAAACGGCAGAAAGGGAAGGCAAGGGTCGACGTGGTTCTTACCCACGCGTCAGCGACGAGAAGCGGCAGAACGGAGGCGTAACAATCGAGCTCTCGTCCTCATGGTTTTAGCGCGTGTTTGGCCGAGAAGGGTGCACAGTCTCTCGTTTTGCTGCTTCTGTTGGCGGCCAGGTTTGCTCCTTTTCTTGGTGGTGTCGAGCTCGGGTGGCGGCAAAGGGAAATAGAGGAAGGGGGCAAAAGGGCAGAGGCGGAGAGGAGGATGATGGGGCGGTGGTGGATGCAGAGGATGAAGAAGGAAGGGAAAGGAGAGGCGGCACCAGCGGCTAACGGGGCGACTGGGTGTGGCCGTCCACTGGTAGCAGAGGCCAAGGAATGGGAGGAAGCGAGGAGAAGTGAGTCGCGTCGCGACTCGGTGTGGTGGTGGCGACGATCCAAGGCGGCGGCGCTCACAAGCACAGAGGGGAAGGGAGGTTGCAGCGACGACTTCGGCAGAGGAAGAAGATGGAGGAGGCATCAGGCGTGGTGGCGCTGGTAAAGAGGAGGGGTCTGGTGGTATCTGGTGGAGAGGAAGAAGAGAAAGGAGGTGGAGATGGTGGCTCGACCGGTGGTGCGTTGGGTGGTGGATCGGGTTTGTGGTGAAGAAGAGTGACGATAATGATGATGGCAAGGAGAAAGAGAGAGAGCAGAGGAGGAAAGTGAGAAGAAATTGGGAGAGAGGGAGAGAGGGGAGGCGTGGTTACTCGGGAGGAAGGAGGAGAAGATAAAGAGGGGGAAGGGGGAAAGGAGACAAGGGGTACAGAAAATTGGAAAAGAAAGAAAGTGAGGGGAGGGGCCGGTTGGTCACGGGAAAAAGGTGTGGGCGGCTGAAAGGAAAAGAAAAGGAGGAAAAGGAAGAGAGAAGAAAAGAGGAAAAGAAAGAAAAAAAAGAAAAGAAAGGAGAAGAGAAAGGAGAGTGGCCACGTGGCAAGCCACGACTGGCCGGGCAGGATTTCCGTCCCGAGTCCGAAAATACAACTTGGGCTCGGAAAATCCGATTAATTCTCCTGAGCGTTGTTCAAGTCCCGGTTTTGAAAACCGAGGATCGGAAGTCCCGAGTAACAATCGGAAAATAGTTCCGAGGCTCGGTTATCGAAAGAAACTCCAGAATGTCGCGTATCCTTAGTGATTGACACGAAGCTCGGTTATTCCCGGAAAAACTCGGTCCGATAGAATCCTCGAATTACGACGTTTAAATTATAATTAGTAATTATTATTTTTGCAACACAAGCATTCTGTCCAAAATAATAATGGAAATATTATTATTACTGTTGGTTTGAAAAATAATAATGGTAGAAATAATATTAATCATCTATGGAGTAGTAAAAATGGTAAAAATCTATATCGGAAATTAACTCGGGTTGGTAAAATTTTCGATTAACCGCGATAAAATTTATTTACCACAGTAAAAGTTAAATCAACTTGGTAAAAATTACGGAAAATTTACTCGGGTCGTTACAATGTTAGGTAAGGAAGACATAAAGAGTAAGTTAGAGGATATCATTCATGAAATTTAAAATTCAGGGACAATATCAAAGAAATTGAGAAAGTTTAGGGATATATTGTAGCATTAAGCCAATTGTAAAGAACTCACCCAACAAACTCCAATCACCACGTTATGAGCCAAAAATGGCAGCAAAAGCACTTGGCCACAGATGCTGAATCCACTAGATACGGAAATAAAGGGTTCATAGATTTTTTTTTGATAGTAGCGACAAAGCCAATGATGTATGAAATAGAAGAATTTGTTTCACAGCTTTTACATCATTGGCACGATTCCCCATGCATGAATACGTCAAGCTTTTTCCCTAGGCCAAGCTCAAACTTATCACACACCACAAACCCTTTAGGTTTGTTGAATCTCACCTTAGTAGAACTAATCCCAAGCCCCACTAAGGATATGTGTGTAACTCTTAGAATAAAGTATTTTCTATGAAAAATTCAAGAAGATTTACAATTAAGCTCAATAGTCTATGCTCAAGATTTCACAATTTTGACTCAATGTAGAACTGCAAGTATTTCAGATCAGTATAATTTCTCAGTCGGCCGCTCTCAGTTGAGTTCTTCAATCTTGCTTCAATTTATAGAGGCTGGGAAGAAGAAGCCCCCAAATCCAACGGTCACAAGTCAGTATCAGCTTCATCGGAATATGGCATTTTGGCACTAGAACGTTCATATTCGATTTTTTCGGTTGGTTGACCTGCACATGTTAGCTGACTCCTAGGTTTGATCATCCTAGGTTGGATTGAATCGAAAGGACCCGTTGCGAAAGGTTTTCAAACCTTTTATCAAGCTTTTGCAGATATGAAAGAAGTAGTATATTAGGTTTTATATGCATGACAACTGTCCTAGCATGTGACACCAAAAACCAAGGTCACTATGGGCAGTTGAAAGTGACCTTTCATACATGCTTTCTCAACAAGCCTATTCTATTCACTCTAAACTTCAAGGATTCAGATCACATGCTTATTTAGGTGTTTAGACAGTAGAATATAATAATTTCAACCATAATTTATTATAATCAAAATCAATTAAGCTCATGATTAGATAATTAAACTAAATAATTAAATACTACTAATTGACCTATTAATTAGTACTAATAGCACATGCTAATTACCTTAACCCAACAATTAGTTCTTTTTATTTTTTTCTTTTCAAATAAATCTTATTTATTTTGACGTTTTGGTGATAGTAATATTTTCCTATTTGAAAGGATCATTTGGCTTTGGTAGATATTTTATTAACTCATCCTTTTACACATTATTCTGACTTATATATTATTAACTGCAATAAAATAATGAAAAAATATAGTGGAAGTGTCCATGTCGCATGTAAGGGGTAACGTAAGGTATGGAAGACATACCGGTAAGGAAGAGGAAATCATTCATGAAATTTAAAATTCAGGGACAATATCAAAGAAATTGAGAAAGTTTAGGGATATATTGTAGCATTAAGCCACCTGTAAAGCATATACTTTTTGACTGGAGATTGGGCACTCACCCAACAAACTCCAATCACCACGTTACGAGCCAAAAATGGCATCAAAAGCACTTGACCATAGATGCTGAATCCACTAGATACGGAAATAAAGGGCTCATAGATTTTCTTTTTCACAGTGACAAAGCCAATGATGCATGAAATAGAAGAATTAGACTGACGCCTCAAGTTAAGCTTCCCTAACATATCTGATTAGTAGGTAGTTATTGGAACATTAAACTAATTAAAGTTTGTGCTGATGAAGATGACTAGAAGTTTGGGACTTTTATTCAGCATTTCGAGATTTGGAGTTGAGACTTGGAAAAGTAAAAAAAAAAAAAAAGCTAAAACAAAAGTAGTGATCAAAGTTGTTGAAGACGGGAAAAGCTGTCAATTCTTCAACACTACAAACCATTTCACTTCCGTCGGGCTACAGATAACACTTTGGTTTCATTATCTTGATGTGGACAATTGCATCAAGCGAAAAGCTATGCATAATTGGACAAAAAAGGAAAGATAGGCGTAATAATTTGCTTTGCTTTTACGATTCATAACGCACCTTCAAGAACAAATTGCAAGCAATTGCATAGAATACCATGAACGTAGACCCAGCACTATGTTTTTTTTTTTTTTTTTTGAGAATGAACGTAGACCCAGCACTATGTTAGCTTTGCAGATTTTTTGAATACTTTCAGGTTATTAATTCGACATGATATGAGCTAGTCTGAATGCTAAATTTAAAAGATAAAAAGAGGAAAGCTATTGCTTTTGATTTTCTTAAAAACTAAGAATTGAAACATACTTGAAAAGGAAAGGAGCATACCTTATTAATGGAATAAGTCTTTTTTTAGTCCAAACCCATATGGTTTTATAGGTAGATGTGAAACTTACATTGGATAATATTACAACCATATTATCAAGCTAAACCACCTAGCGGCGGATCCAGAAATTTCTTTTAGAGGGCCGAATTTATCTACTTTATTTTTAGGGAGGGCCAAATATATATACTTTCTGGGAGTGATGTTAAAAAAAAACAGGGAGTAGTGGGAAAAAAATGCGAAAATGGGTGGGAATAAGGTTCGAACCCACAAAGTCAAGCCAACCCTCAGCACATGAAACCACTCAGCTACCCCCAACTTTAGTTCAATTTATTACTATAAATACATATTCCTAAATCCTAGGGGGGCCTGGCCCCTGCTTGCCCCCTTAGATCCGCCCCCCGAAACCACCATCCACTGTAGGATAAGAGCCCAGCTCAAAATCTAGCTACAAAGACATACATTGGGGAAAGACCTGATATCCTTTCAACCAAAAGAGTATCGGACGATTTAAGGCTAGTTAATATTAGTAGGACCACCCAATTGCCCAAACATTCTGAAATTCCGTTGACTATGAGCCTTTGTAAATCAAAGCTGAATTGATTTCGTGAACCATTGGCTTTTTCAACCAAGCAAGAGCTGAAGTTCAACTAAGCAAGAGCTGAAGTTCAACTATTACCAATCGTCGTCTTCATCATCGTCGTGTCCCCATCGCCATCATCTACTGCCATCATCCTCTTTGCTAATCCACCAAGAACTTAAGAAACATGGAAGTAAATAACTCCCAACCAAGGTTTTGAAAACCGGACCGGCCATTGAACCGGCGAAGGGGATGTTCAAGGAAAACCGGGGTTCGACCGGGGTTCAACCGTTTTATTAAAATATATTATTTTTTAAAAAAACAGTCAAAATATATTCATTATAATAATTTTATGGTCAAAATTGAAGTCATTCTCAATATATACTAAAACTTATGTAAAGATAACACTAATTTGTAATAGTTTAGTTGGTTAATGACTTTAAATATTATTAGGAGGTCAAGGGTTCAAGTCTTACTCTCACCATTTTTAAAACTTTTAAAAGAAAAAAAGAGGTTCAACCGGTAAAAAACCGGCCGGTTCGTTGAAAACCGTAAAAACCGGCCGGTTCAAAACGGTTGTGTAACAGGGGGGTTTTTTCTAGTGAACCGGACCGGAGCTTTGCTGAAAAGGCGGTTGAACCGGGTTAACCGGATGAACCGGTCCGGTTTTGATAACCATGCTCCCAACTACAAGGCACATTAGGTGCAAACTCACAAATCGTAACCGATTTTGGAAGATTGGAGTAAAAGATAAGGTCGGGTCTTCAATTCTTGGAACATGAATTAAAATTCTCGACCTTGAAACTATGGCCCCAAAAGCAAGGCAAAAAAACCCCAAACGAATCGGGCACTAATAATACTATATCTTCAAGATGGAAAAGAGAAGTTGAGAGAAGAATGGTTATAAGATTTATAGATTAGGACTGGATTTTTGTTGGAAGTTTGTTAAAATGGAGATTTTGTAATTTAAATTTTAGATGGATTTCTTTGGATTGAATAAGTCTTTGGACAGCAAAATAAGAAACCCGATATAATTAATGCCACACTGATTGCATGTGTTAACGCAAAAATGTTACTAATTCGAGCCATACCGAGATTGAATATGCTAAAGCTTCTTTTCTTAGTTAGTTAAAAGAAAGGGCATAAGTAGTGTCATCATTATAGGAAAAGACTATATTACGACATATCAGTCCACCGTAACTAGCCTCAAACATAATAAATTATGGATCACTAGCGAAATCAACAATGAACGATCACAGCTACCACTATGTGGATGGCCACATCTAGTCATGTCTCACATAATGGAGCTTTCAGAAGAATCAAACTCGGTTCTAAAGATAGGTAGATAAAGCACTTACCACTCCAATACAACCTTAGTAGTGCATGTGCTCAAGCAAATGGTGCTAAACCTAGTTATTATATTACCTGGCCTCTTAATTTTAAATACTTCAAAAATTTTCTCAAAAAAAAAAAGTTCAAATCTTTTGCCTGAAACTTGTTCTTGCTTTATTCAGCTAAATAAATGCGAAAATATCTGCATCGCTTTTGGTTGAGAAATTTTATCAAAATTCCTCTTAGTTATGAATCTCAATTTTTTAGGATTAGTTATGAGCACCTCAATTAGTTTTTGCTATATTAAAAATAAATACACATAATAAGTGTATCATTAAATAAGTTGAATGGTGTACAGTATGAAACTCTTGACGGCTAAACTGAAACAATAAACAAATTTAAAAATATAAGAAGTAACCTTGGAGGATATTTTATTAAAATAAAAAGAATTATAGGGCACTTATATAAAGTAGGGAGATTGGAAAAATTAAAGATATTATCGCAAATGTGCCTAAATGACTATATAACCTTTTTCCCCCTCTAAGGATGCGTCTTGAAAGATACATTGTACGTACTTGTATACTAGGATACGAGTTGTTAGAATACGAATTTTCCTCCCCATGCATCCCTACAAAAGATAGAAGGAATGCAAAAACATGATAGTAGTGTTTTGAAATATTTTTGTTGGACTATTGTTTTGACATCACCATATAAAAAAGGTGAGTACTCATATATAAGTAACTAGACAAAAAAGGAAAAAAAAAAGTAGCTAGGCAAAAATCCTATTTTGATCTTTGTTGGATTGATCAGCACTTGCATTTTAATATGAGACCAATTGAGCATCAATTGCCATTTTGTGATGGGCACACAGAATATGTCCATTCGGTTTAAGCTGCCACCGCTTGATCAACCTTCAACAGAGAGGTGAGAAACACCCGCCTGTGGGTTGTTTAGAACCGTTAAAATTTGATATGTTTGGTGCGGCTCGTCCGCGCATTAATTTACCCTACTTTAACATGATAATATAGTCAAGGCTACGTGCCTTCCCTTCTGAAAAAAAAAAAATGAATGAATGAAAAACAATATGAGAGAAACTTTTTTAATAAAATAGACTATTTTATGTAAAATATCAAAGTCCTACAACCTTGAAGGCCATGGCTGTTGCCCATGATTTGCTGTTCGCAGTTGCGCTGCTAATTGGACTTCGTTACTTCAGTTGATCATTGCAACATTGTTTGTTTGCTTAGTTTACACTTTTGCCGCTCTCACTATGTTTTTCTCAGTTTGTTCTGCATGTTTGAAAATTGTTCATTGATTTGAAACAGCGAGCAACCCTTCACTACTGGATCCGATTGTTGAAGGATCGAACGAACGGTGTTGCGCGTTTTTAGACCGGGTTTCCTTTTTCGTAGACTAATCAAATTTACACAAAAAAAATATGATGAAACTGGTAAAATTAAACTAAGGTAATAAGTAAAAAGAAGACAAAAACTAGAGTTAATAAATAATAGTATTTTACAAGAATGATTAGTGACTTTATATAGATAGTGTAGGCAATAAGCATCACAAAGTTCAAATTCCCGTGGAGATTAGCCTATTTTCAAACTCAAATCATACGCCAACTTCGAATTCTAATTCCAAATTCGTCAAATCTCTTTCAAACTCCAAATATCAATTCAACCTGCTCCTCATTAACCGATACATCCCACATGGGGCTTGATTTTAAACCTGAAGGCCACTGACCTATTCCGAACCCAGGCCAATGACTAGTACTCAACCCAGGCAAGTGGCCACTACTTATCTCAAGGCAGTGACCAGTGCTCAGCCTTGTGGTGAACCCAGCCCATGACTAGTGAATCTAGGCCAAGCTTCAAATGATGTTGGTCCTCGTACAAACAAAAATTGAGAGTCCATGTTTGGGTGAGTTTGAGTATTTACATGCACCCATCCGAAAACATATTGTACGCTGAGCACCTTTGTTGTGTATATATTACACATCAATTAGTTCTCATAATGGTGCATTGTTCTTTGGCAAGAAATTCAACTCGAGGCCGGATCCTTTTCAGTAAGCTGCAACACTCAAGAAAAGACCACACGGGTGCTGTGATTTGTTTAGCTGTCGGAGATAACCATTTGGTCCGACATTTGTTTTGTGGTTCAGAGGTAATATACTCCATTGTATTGTGTTCAGCTTCTGTCTCCTATTGTTTATAAGGAATGTCTATTTCTCTGTGCATCCTTTCCTATAGGTGCGGTACTCTGAAAGGGCAGAGTGAAGGAGTGATTTTATCTGTCGGCACCAGTTTCTGTTATCTTCTTTTCTGATCGAACTATAAAAGTTTGGGCTTCCATAGAAGGGGGTTTGGACGTGAGTTATAAGGAGCATGTAAGTTATCTAATTTGGTTGCTCTGTAATTTTGTTGAAGCATGGGTATGCTTTTTCTTGCTTTTGTTGCAGCTGGTTCTCTCTTCATGCCAATTTCTGTTGGTTGTTGGTACATGTAGAGAATGATATTTTTATGCTGCTTATCCTAATATTAAATAAGGTTAAGGGTATTCATCATTAGTTGCATGATTTGGGATTGTGCAGAGGAGTGCGGTTGAATAAGTGAAAGTACATTTCTTTGTCCACATATATTTCTTTCCAAAACTTTCTAGTACTCCCTGTTCATTTGTTAATTTTTTTCGTATGGGTTTTCTCATGATAATGGTTTGAAACTAATCAGCTCAATGTTGATGGAACAGGGTGTACGTACGTGTCGCCATGAGTTATGCAGACCCCTAAACCAGTTCTTCAATGCTCTACTAGTGACAACTGCTTGCATCTTTATTATCTACCCACGTAAGTTTAAATGCTCATTTTTTTAATTTATGGTGCTTCCGATGTATGCTGATTTATTCCTCTGCTTGGCATTTTGTCTAACAGAATTTTCTCAGCAACCACTTGGTTGCATTGGCATAAAAGTCCTCCGTTCACGGAGGCCACCCGGATTCTGAGTTCGGATGCGGGCGATTAAATTAGTTTGGGTTAGGACGGGGTATAGGGAATATAGATATGTATAGGGTACATTAGGTGTGAGCAGGTTGCACTAGAGTATAGAATGCAACATAGACCCTGGCTTATTCAAACAGGAGGTTCGTACGATTGAAAATAGTCCTGGGAACATTTTCATCACCGGTGATGTTTCAGGCTTGCCCAGTGTTTGGACATTCCCATTAGCGGCCTAGATTTACACAATTGTAAAGTTTGAAAATTGTTTATTGCTTGGTGCAGAGCTATGCGGCAATCTGTATATATTACACTGTCTCCACCGTGAATTGGCAATAGTGAGGCTGGCAGGAAGGAATTTATTATATGCGCAGCATTGCCAATGCCAAATTTTTGGTGGTGGTTTTTTCTCATTTTGGGAGGTGTAAATTACGGATGTTTTAAAAATATAAAGGTCAGCAGAGTATTTGTCCCTTGAACCGTCAATATGCGGGATAACAACTCCGCAAGTCCTATATCTTTTTCCGAAATCTCATTTGAATCCTAAAAAAGAAAAACGCCTATTTCGAGTCCTATAACCTTTAAATTGGACACTAAATGAGTCCCCGTCCATGTTTCCGTCAATTTTTACCGTTATCTTTGACTTTTTTAAGTCCACATCATCACAGTCGTGCCACATAGGCTGCCACATAAAAGACTTAAAAACAAATCCTTAATCTCTTTTAAAAAAATAAATAAATGGACCTAAATTGCATCACCTAATAGCCACCTGTGGGAGAGATGAAACCCAACAACGCAGCTGTGAACAAGAACACCACCACAACGACGACGAATCCTTGGCGACTAGCCCAGCCACAACCAACAACCATTGACGACACCAACAACAACACAAACCCGAACCACCATCCGACGCCACAAACCCAGCACATATCACAACTCGATTAACACAAATTAACAACAACATAAGAGAAAGGAAGAAGCAAAAAGAAAAGAGTAAAAGGAAAAGGGCTCGGCGCAGCACTCACCCAACGATGCAGGAGGCAGCGGCACGATGCACAGCCCGCTTCTCCGACCTGGACACGGCCATAGCTGAGAGACGCCCAACTCAAATCCTCCCTTGCTCCTTTCTTCGTTCGTAGTTGGGAAAGAGAAATCACAAAAGAAATCTGTCCAGAATTCGAACGTCCACCAAGCACCCTTCAAACCAAAATCCGATCATAGAAACTCATCATCAAAATTGAAAGCACAGCAGGGTCGCTGGAGAACTTACCGGAAAAGACACTACCGTCACATTTGAGACTGGATCTGCTCAGATCCCGTTGAACTACTCCATTCTGAACCTAAAATCACACTGCCAGAACAGCTCGCCAGCAACCCCAGCAACCTGCAACAAACTGTGGCCGAACACCACAGCAACAACCCCGATCCGTCGAGTCCACCCCGAGACAACAAACAACCCAGCAACACTCACGGCGGTCCAAGGCAAAACCACAGCCGTGAATCATCAATACAGAACCCACGATTCGAATTAATCACAGAACTCAGAAAAGCCCGAGAAGAAAAAAGGAAGAGGAAAAGAAATGGTGGCTTACCCCGTGAACGGCTTCGGTTCTGTGCACTCGAGCCTCCTCAATTTCTCGGCATAGGTACCCGTCACCAGCAAGCCTCCTAAGCCTTACCCTTCGTCTAAGTAGCGGCGGCAATGACGGCTCCTCAGATTTGTGTAGGCAGCGACCCAAGAGGAAATGGCGGCGACGACTACTCCGACGAGTCCTCGTGCCAAGCCTCCAACACCCAACCTTCTCCTCGAGTAACGGCGACGGATGGTCTCAGTGAGTCGGTGGTGCGGCAGCGCAAAGAAGAGAGGAAGACGATGACAATGAGTGGGAGCGCAAGATGCCACTCCTTGCCGCGACCTCGGGAACCGGTGGCCCCACCTGAGGGGAATCGCCACTGACGATGACACCGCAGCCGGTGTCGCCCGCTCGTGAGCATGCTTGAGCCGAAAAGAGGAGCTCGGCCAACACAGCGTCGTCCGTCATCGCCGCCTCGAGCCACTTGTGCTTCGCTGCCACCATCATGGCGGCACCACTCATTTGAGAGGAAGAAATGGAAGAGGGAGATAGAGAAAGAGATGGGTAGGAGGAAGAGGAAGAATGGGTTTGGGTGGGTGGTCGGGCATGAGTAAGAGGCAGAATGGGTGGGTGGGTGTGAGGAAGAGGAAGAATCTGGGTAGGTTTTAGTTTATTAAGTTAAGTTAATTCTAATTCTAATTATAATTATCATTAATTGTCACTGATTGTTATTTATTGTCATTTATTAATTGTTAATCTAATTCTAATTCTAATTCTAATTTTATTTTATTTATATTATTTTCCACGTAATTAGTTAACGGCCAGCTCAGCAAAAAATTGACGGAAACATGGACGAGGACTCATTTGGTGTCCAATTTAAAGGTTATAGGACTCGAAACAGGCGTTTTTCTTTTCTAGGACTCAAATGAGATTTCGGGAAAAGATATAGGACTCGCGGAGTTGTTATCCCGTCAATATGCACTCAGTACGGCTTAACCCATGTTTGGGAATACATTGAGAGAGGGGGAGTAAGCCATAACTAAAAGGATTATGGTAGGCATTTCGTTTACACAAATAGAAAAAAAACTTGAATAGAAAAAGATAAAAAAATGGAATTAGCAGTGAAATTGTTGATGGACTTGCAATGGAAGCCCATTATCATCTAAAACTGGCATTTCGTCAGCAAAAAAAATAGAAAGGAATTAAGTTGAAAAGAAAATAAATAAATGTTTGGACATATAAGCCCAACATATCACTTCGGACTGAATATAACTTGGGTGTATTATTGAACAGGGGCCGCATCCACTGCCACAAATTATACAGGCTCTGCCAACATGGGGAGACCTAAGCGCAGCACCCACCCTGAGTGCAATGGATGTCACTGACCTAGGCCATGGGCCTTCATGAAACTGATTATGCGTGAGCCGAAACCATAGTTTATCAAATTCGTCTAATAAAATTCCATCATAACAAGAAGTTCTTGAAACCTGGATTGAACGGAAATAAAAAGAACTGTGTCCAGCCAGGATCGTTGGCATTCTCATCACTTGCCGCATTATTCAGCATCTATCTTTTGCAAGGCAAGCATGCTTCTCTTTGAAGTTTTTGTTGTGTTGTTTTAAAAGCCGGTTGAAAAGCTTACCGGAGACTGTCTTCCAATCTGGATTGAAAATACATGCTGAAGGAGTGTAGTATTGGGTTTCCTAGTTACGTTCAAGGAATTTAACTCCGGTTCAAAAAAAAAAAAAATAGGGAAAGAAATTTAAGTCAATTGCTCCGGTATTAACAATAATCTAGCAAGTGTGAAACTTGAAATGCATTAGTCGTCCCGTCCCTGATACAACTTTCATTTCAAAGTCCCATCAAGTTAGTCTACTACACAAGAAATGACGCGAGATGCTGATTTCTATGGCCCCAACTTCTCTTAGTTTAACTCTAGTTGGTGATTCTCTTCTTTGGGTTACAAAATTACTCATACATATTTCTTAGTAATTATCTGACATACTAATAATAGATATTACTAGAGGATTCTAAATTTAAGATCAAATATTCTAAAACTCCTAGATCCTTCTACTAACAACTCTCCCTTTGGCTCTCATAACTTCAAATCTTACTCTTGGAAATGCTTTAATCAAAACATGAGTTGCTTGATCTTTAGAATTAGAGTTAACCAGCTGCACTTTCTGCACTTCCTTGTCTTTTTAGACTTAACTTTCATATGCTTTGTTCTTTCTTTATAGCATTTCCGTCATTGAGCAAAGAAACCGGGTTGTTCCCAACTTTCCACTAGTCCACTGGAGCGCAAAACTGAGAGACAAGGCAAGAATATTTTCCTGATATTCGTCTAAATTTAATCAAATATATTCGTTGTGATGATGTACATGTGCTTAGGGTGCTAGTATTGCTACTTTTGCGCCTTTATTTGTTCGAAATTTGATTGAATGTTCTCATGAATATTGATTTGATGCAATGAATAGGGATTCTTGAGACAAACGGGGTGATAAACTAAAATAAGCTGTTAAGAGAACGTGGTTGTTTTCACAATCAATTGAGCACTCAACAGAAAGAAAAGAAAAAGACACAAGGATGTAACGAGGTTCGGCCAATGATGTCTACGTCCTCGAACAAGAACAGAGAGAGTTTTTCCACTATGATGAATGATAGGACAATACAAAACCTATTTACAGTCTCCGTATGTGAACCTGAACATTCGGTAACTGAACAGTTGGGCCCTAACATATAACAAGTCCAAAAACCCAAACCACAAACTAGGTCCACTAGAATTCAAGGTACCGAAAAACAACAAATCTTCCCCTTGATTTGAATTCTCTTTATCTACCAGGAAAAAAAAACAACCCTCTGCCTTGTCACAGTCTTCTTAAGGGCATTACTGCATACTGCCTACACCAACTACATCTAGACAATGCTTGGTCATCATATCTGTTGCATTATCATGTGTAAACACTTTCTTCACATCAACAACACCCTGTGATATAATGTCCCGAATAAAGTGAAGTCTGATATCTATGTGCTTTGTTAGCTCATGATACATTTGGTTCTTGGTAAGATAGATAGCACTTTGATTGTCATAAACACTGCAATTTTCTTCTGTATTAACCCCAGATCACTTACCAAACCTTGTAACCAAATAGCTTCTTTCACTGCTTCAGTAATAGCCATATACTCTGTCTCTGTAGTAGACGACGCAACAATAGCTTGCAAAGTTGCTTTCCAACTGATAGCACTACCAGAAAGACTAAAGGTATAACCTGTCAAAGACCGCCTCTTATCTAAGTCCCCTGCGTAGTCTGAATCAACATATCCAACAATTGAATTCATTAACTTGGCTTTGTCAAACTTCAAACCAACACTAGCAATACCTTTTAAGTATCTCAAAATCCACTTCACAGCTTGCCAATGTTCCTTTGTCGGATACGCCATGTATCTACTCACAACACTAACAGCATGTGAAATTTCAGGACGACTGCATACTATAGCATACATGATGCTACCTACAGCACTTGAATTTGGAACAAGAGACATTTCTTCCATCTCCTCGTCCGTCTTTAGTGACATGTCTGTAGACAACTTGAAATGTGTAGCAAACGGAACAAGCACAGGTTTAGCATCTGCTAAATTAAACCTTTGGAGAACTTTCTCAATATAGGACTGTTGACTAAGCTTAAGCTTCCCAACACTTCTATTCCTTGTGATTTCCATCCCCAAAATCTTCCTTGCTGCAACCAAATCCTTCATCTTAAACTCCCTACCAAGCTTCTTTTTCAATACAGTAATCTCTGATATACTATTAGCAGCAATGAGCATGTCATCCACATACAACAAAAAATACACCAAAGAATCATCTGCAAGCTTCTTATAATACACACAACTATCATATGCACTCCGAGTAAAGCAACTATGAACCATGAATGTATCAAATCACTTATACCATTGCCTAGGAGACTGTTTCAAACGATATAAGGACTTCTTAGGTAAGCAAACATGGTCTTCCATACCTGGAGTGATGAATCCCTCAAGTTGACGCATATAAATTTTCTCCTCCAACTCACTATGTAACCGCTCTAGCTCTAAGTCATGAAGAGCCACCATAGCTAATAAGACCCTGATAGAGCTGTGTTTTACCACTAGAGAAAATACTTCATTGTAGTCTATCCCCTCCCTCTGAGTGAAACCTTTAGCTACTAACCTTGCCTTCTATCTAAGTGCTTCAACTCCCGGATTACCTTCTTTCCTCTTGAAAACACACTTGCAGCCTACTACCTTCTGTCCTTTCGGGAATGGAACTAGCTTCCATGTCTGATTCTTGTAAAGAGACTCAATCTCTTCACTCATAGCACCAATCCATTGATTAGCATCCGAGCTAGTAATAGCATCTTTACAGCTATTAGGCTCTTGCACATCAATTATTTCTGCAACTGACAATGCAAATTCTACAAGGTTTGCATAACCAATAAGATTTGCATCAGCAACATTCGCATACTTAGCTGTTACTTTTGTTTGCCTCTTTGATCTATATGTGGCAATGTTATACGTTTGCTGTTGTTGGGCAGGTGCATCATCAACAACAAGATTTTGCACCTCCTCCATAATTGTATGGCAAGGCTAAACCTGTGGAATATCAATTTCAAGCTCAATTTTTTCTCTGACACCGTAGTCTGTTTCTGCTATTGTCTTCTCCTTTTGACCATCCAGTGAGACAGACTCATTAAATTTCACATCCTTGCTAATAATCATACCTGGAGACTTGGTATCTGTACACCACAGCTTGTAACCCTTTACTCCAGATGCATATCCTAGAAATATGCATTTCTTTGCCCTCGGCTCGAGTTTGACATCCCCCACATGAGCATATGCAGGACAACCAAACACTCTTAAATTAGAGTAATCAGCAAGAAAACCGGACCATACCTCAAAAGGAGTTTTCAACTCAATAGCTGTCGATGGAGACCTGTTAACCAAATAGCATGCTGTATTGATAACTTCAGCCCAAAAACTTTTGCTTACACCTGAATGTGAAAGCATGCTTCGCTATATCATAAAGCGTACTGTTCATATGTTCTGCAACACCATTCTGCTCTGGTGTTCCTTCACAAGTGCGGTGCCTCACTATTCCTTCTTTGCTGCAGAAATCGTTGACCACACTATTACAAAATTCCTACCCATTGTTAGTTCGAAGATGCTTAACTTTTCTCTCTGTCTGTCTCTCTACCATCAGCTTCCATTTGACAAAAGTTGAAAATGCTTCATCTTTGTCTTTCGAAAATACACCCATACCACCCTAGAATAATCATCAATCAAAGTCATAAAATGCATAGCACCATTCTTAGAAGGAACTCTATTCGGACCCCACAAGTCAGAATGTATGTAATCTAATTTGTCCTTGGTCTTGTGTTCTGCCTTCTTGCTGAATTTCACCCTAGTTTGTTTACCAAACACATAGTGTTCATAATGTTCACAAAATCCCAAAGCTTCACTTTTATACCCAGCTAGCAAGTTTTGCTTCTTCAACACAGATAATCCTTTGTCACTCATGTGACCAAGACGCAAATTCCACAACTGAGACTGACTTAGATGACTACTCCTTGACGCAACAGCAGCTTCCCCCGAAGCCACACTACCTTGAAGAAAATATAGTCTAGATTCCAACTTTCCTTTCATAAGTACCATAGAGCCTTTATACACTTTTAGGATCCCATTTTCAGAATGAAACTTGTATCCTTGATCATCCAATGTTGAAAGAGAAATTAAATTCCTCTTTATCTAGGGAACATGCCAACACTCAATGCTTTTAACTTGATGTGTATTGCCCAAGAAGATAGTCCCACTCATCTGTTTGTATGCAGCAAACCAATGCCTGTGAGGACACATGTGAAACGTCGCACTAGAATCAAGAACCCATGAATTTTATCCATGAATAGAACCCACAGAAAAAACTTCCCCAGCTCTATCACTATCATCAGAATTGACGCAAGTGTCGACAATATTTGCAAAACTCTCATCCTTTTGCTTCCCCTTATTCTTCAACATTGGACAATCATATCTCAAGTGACCTTTCTATCCACACTTAAAACAGAATCTATTCTTGGCTTTAGACTTCGACCTTGCCTTAGATTTATTAGAGAAATCCTTATATTGTGTTCTTTCTCTACTCACCAAACTCTTGCTGTAACGCCCCGAATTTCGTTAATTGATTTTTATGAAATTTTCGAAATTTTTGAAATTTTATTCCAATTTTATCCTCGAAGAATTTTCGGGTATTCTATGTCAAGAAAATTATTATTGTTATTAATTTATCCTCCTTGGGATGTTTTATTACTTCTGGAATTAATTCTTAGTCGGTTTCTGTGAGAACGACGGGAGTTACGGGGTAAAACAAAGAGTACATAGTAGTTTTATTAAAACTACGTAGTTTTGGGGTGTCAAGGCTTTAAACTCAAAGGAAGCTGGTGCTTTGACTAGGTCACATAGGCGCGTTGACCTGAGGAGCTGGGAAAGGCAAAACGACGCCGTTTTGCTAGCCAAAACGACGCCGTTTTGTGTACGGCCGAATCCTAGGGTTTGACTAGGGATATAAAAGTTATTTCTTTCTCCCTCCCTCCTCTCTTTTCTTTTCTTTCTTCTCTACTCTCCCGACGGCTCAACCCGATGCTCCCTTGTGCTTGCCTTTCTTTCTCAACTCCTCTTCTCTATCTCTCAAGCTGCCGCCGCCATGATGTTTTCTTCTCTTGAACTAGGGAGCCAGGGCCAGAGAAGGATTTAGGGGAGGAGGAATGGATGGACGAACGGCTGAGGACCTGAGGCGTGAGAACTCGAACCTGCCGCCATCGTCGTCCATGCGCCGCCGTCTGGTCCGGTGAGCCAACGAGCCTATTCTTTTCCTCTTGGTTTCTTCTTCTTCTTTTCTCTGTTTCGGGTTTTGATTGGAGTTTTGTGCGTGCTGTGCTTTGTCGTTGGTGTTACTTGCTTGTGCTCGGACGATGGCGGGTCTGCGTGTGGTGGCTGTGTTGTTTGTTGATGGTGGTGGATCGGGTTGGTAAATGGGTTCTGGTGGCGGTGGACAAGTGTGGGTGATGTCTGTGTTTCTGGCAGTGGTTTTGCTTGTTGCTTATTGGTCTGCATCTGGGGGGGATTAATCTTGCTGATTTTTGTGGCTCGGTCGAGGCTGTACTGGTGGTCGGGACTTCGAAGTTCAGGCAGTGGGAGTTGCAATGCTCGGGTTCTGGACATTTTAGTTTTGTGATTTCTGGTAAGGATTCGACTTCAATGCTTTTCTTTGATCGTTTGATGTTTTTTTTTTTGGTCGTTGGATGCATTGTGGACAGCCGAATGGTGAACCTAGTTTTTAATTTAGATTTATCACTAATAACTTGGAAGTCGTCTCTAGGCTTACTGGGTATTTGCGTATTTTGAATTGATAATAGTAAATCAACTTTTAACATGCACAGCTTTAATGTAATATAGAGCACACTATGGAATAGTTGTCATATGGTCAAGAGTTTGCTACTTTCTTGCAAGAACAAGTGTCCTTTGACTTGTCTAAGCTGATTAAACTAAACACTGGATTTTGTCTTGGCATGCACTCTGTTTAAATGTTAGAAATAATAGTAGGGGACTTTAAAACGGAAATTGATTGCGGCGACACCTACTAGAATGTACTTATGACAATAGCAACAGTTCCACCAATGTACTCCGAGCGTGCTGCAAAATATTAATCTTTGTGGGCAATGGTTTGCTTACTTAATTATGTAAACATGTCTGTGAATGTCTAATTGGCTAGGTAGAGCACATGTTTGTTCATGTCTTTGCCTCTTGTGGTTCACGCTTGTCACAAAATATTGGTGATTCCACCGTGACTTTGTGAACAAATCTTCCAAGTCCAGAAAGCTTGCACTTGGGTCTTTGAATTCCTTGAATTCGTCTATTCTATGGTTATAAAATCACTGCTTTTATCCACATGCTATGCTAGGCCATAGTCAGGTTTTTAACTAAAGCTTAATAATTGTTTTCAAGTCGAACTTGAGGTATTAAAATCTTGATGCAATTTTGACTGAGTTTATGGTGTCCCTTGTAAAGATTTGGTGGGGATTGTACCGAGCCCACTAATGCGGTTCACGTGGGTATAACTTGATTTCAATGATTTCTTTTAGCTTAACCAATACCTTATGTGCTGTCATATTAGGTAGTTGACACTAGCTAGTAATTGATTTATCCTGGATGCGAGATATCATAGACTTCATGCACAAACATTTTTCTTGCTACTTCATATGTGATTGTGTGGTTATAAATATAGGAAATGCAAAGCAGGATTGGGCACTAGCTTCTAAGGTGACTCAGGTGAGGACTTATAAACCTTTGTATGCATTACTGCCTACAATGCTCGGTAAATTGTCTTGGAATATAAAGTGGTGTTATTTGTTTGGTTTGTAATGCGGTATGCATGCTTGCCTATTGTGCTGTTGTTGCTATTTGCAAAGTGAATTATGTTGATGTTACCTATGACGTGGTGTGCCTGATTATGTGGCCTGTTTGTCTGATGTGATGTATTGTGCCTGTCTAGTATGACTTGTTTGGTTATGATAAACACATGAGATATAGATTTGTGGTTTCTGTGGTGGACTATGGGCTGGGGCCCGGATTTGAGATTAAGATGTTAAATCCACACAACGATGTTTGACAATAACGTATGGTACAACTCTTAAAGAATAAATGAGAATAACGAATTGTAATAAAGTCTACTGTGGGGCTGTTGACCGGTTGGTTCGAGCGGGAAGTAACACCCCTCGGGATGGCATGCGGGTTTGCATGTGGGCCTGTGATGGCCGGTTCTACCTCCCTCTTTCTATCTTCCCCTTTCTACCTCCCTCTTTCTCTCTGTCTCTCTCTCTCTCTATGGATATGTTTGGGCTTCGTGCCTGGTTTATTTGGGCTTATGCCTGGTTGTCTCATGAGACGGGACCGAGCTCGACGCACACAGTAGAGGGCCCTAATAAAATATTTAAAACTAATAACAAATATAATAAGATAAGTAATGATATGTGTTAGTTGAAGTTTGGTGATGACTTGTGTTGTGTATTGTGAATTGTTTGTGCACTGTGTTTGCTATCGCCTAATGCCGGTGTACTTGTAGTTGATTTGTAATTGTATATTACTGGTTTATTTGTTTGCAGTGAGACAGTGGTTGGTCTCACCCCCTCACAGTCTTTTCAGGTTAACTGCTTGTTGAAATGGTGCATATCAGCAGGTGGCGGTGCTTTTCTCCTCGGGTCGGATCCGTAGAGTTCACTGCATACATGTTATCATTTGTATAGTCTTCCGCTGCATACTCGTTGTTGTGTAATTTGTTCTATAATTGTTCATTGATTATGTTGTTGATATTGTATTCCGGGAAGAAGGGCATTTTGGTTACTTCGCATGCTATACATTCTTTAATGGATAATTTGGGATACGGGTGTCCCGGGAATGATAAGGGCAATTTGGTCAATTTCTAATTAATTTATAACTTATATTAATAAATTGGGACACGGGTTTTTCAGTTGGTAGCGGAGCCGGCGTTAGATCCTTGGGGATGTTCTAAGGTGTTTTGTGATCCTCTGTGCATATGTCTGCTCTTATTTGAATTGTTTGTTGCATTGTCATATGCATTCATATAGTGAGTCTTGCTATGGATCCGGTGGAGGACACGCATTTGCTGAGGGTCGTAGTGACCTGGTATTGTTGTTTAAATGACATGCTTACCCTTACAGCTAGGCTGTTGCAGAGTTTGTTTAGTGGAATATCCACAGTTTGTCAGAGTCGGTGTAGACTCTTGACTCTTTGCTTGTGTTTCCTGTCTGTATCGAACTGGCCAATACAAGTACGAACCATCGGTTTTCTTATGGATGTTATGGCTGTCAAGAGATGATCTGGTATGATTCTTGTGATTTTGGTGATCTTGGTGATCATGTTATTTGTGGTCTGATTATCTGAGCTGAAGGACTTGAATTTACTTGTGAATTGTTTTTATGGATTAAATCTTGTTCGGAGTCCAAGCTGATAACTTTTGAAATTAATTTGAGGTTGATCTAATGGTATACTTGGGAAAAATCTTTTAATGATACTTGAGGTAATTAACCTTGGTGAGATTTGAGATATTAGTGGTGGCTGTGATAAAAAGGTTTCGATCATGAATTTCTGTTGAGGTTATAGTCCATGTGTTGAAAGGGAATGCTGGTAGTATGTTCATATTGAGTTTTGATTCTTTTGAGGTGATCTCGAGTACTGTGATTTAGTTGCTATTTTGTTACGTTACGTCATGTGATATACATTGAGGTTTTAAGTTCTTTATCAAAGAAACTTTGGTGTGCGTGCTAGGAATGACTTGAGGAATAGATTCATGAGCATGAGTTATGAAAAGATTTTTGGGTCTTGAGGGATGATAATTTTAATATTTCGGTAATGATCGGGTTTTAGTACTTAAGGTATGATCCGGGACATATACACGAGTTGGGTTGAATCAGTGCGTGATAAAGGAAATAACTTGAGGTTCAGATCATGAAAGTGATTATGGATTTTTGGTCTTGAGGTATTTACAGTGGGGGTGATGATCTTGTTTTTTAGGTTACGATTTTGGCTTCTATTAGCTGAGGATATGTGTAATGGGTTAAAAGATTGGACATTTTTTTTTTTGGTTGATTGATGGTAAATGAAACGGTTTATGGGTTTTAGTATCAATCTTGTTGATTATGATTGGATAGTAGTTTTATTAAAACTACGTAGTTTTGGGGTGTCAAGGCTTTAAACTCAAAGGAAGCTGGTGCTTTGACTAGGTCACATAGGCGCGTTGACCTGAGGAGCTGGGGAAGGCAAAACGACGCCGTTTTGCTAGCCAAAACGATGCCGTTTTGTGTACGGCCGAATTCTAGGGTTTGACTAGGGATATAAACGTTATTTCTTTCTCCCTCCCTCCTCTCTTTTCTTTTCTTTCTTCTCTACTCTCCCGACGGCTCAACCCGATGCTCCCTTGTGCTTGCCTTTCTTTCTCAACTCCTCTTCTCTATCTCTCAAGCTGCCGCCGCCATGATGTTTTCTTCTCTTGAACTAGGGAGCCAGGGCCAGAGAAGGATTTAGGGGAGGAGGAATGGATGGACGAACGGCTGAGGACCTGAGGCGTGAGAACTCGAACCTGCCGCCATCGTCGTCCATGCGCCGCCGTCTGGTCCGGTGAGCCAACGAGCCTATTCTTTTCCTCTTGGTTTCTTCTTCTTCTTTTCTCTGTTTCGGGTTTTGATTGGAGTTTTGTGCGTGCTGTGCTTTGTCGTTGGTGTTACTTGCTTGTGCTCGGATGATGGCGGGTCTGCGTGTGGTGGCTGTGTTGTTTGTTGATGGTGGTGGATCGGGTTGGTAAATGGGTTCTGGTGGCGGTGGACAAGTGTGGGTGATGTCTGTGTTTCTGGCAGTGGTTTTGCTTGTTGCTTATTGGTCTGCATCCGGGGGGGATTAATCTTGCTGATTTTTGTGGCTCGGTCGAGGCTGTACTGGTGGTCGGGACTTCGGAGTTCAGGCAGTGGGAGTTGCAATGCTCGGGTTCTGGACATTTTAGTTTTGTGATTTCTGGTAAGGATTCGACTTCAATGCTTTTCTTTGATCGTTTGATGTTTTTTTTTTGGTCGTTGGATGCATTGTGGACAGCCGAATGGTGAACCTAGTTTTTAATTTAGATTTATCACTAATAACTTTGAAGTCGTCTCTAGGCTTACTGGGTATTTGCGTATTTTGAATTGATAATAGTAAATCAACTTTTAACATGCACAGCTTTAATGTAATATAGAGCACACTATGGAATAGTTGTCATATGGTCAAGAGTTTGCTACTTTCTTGCAAGAACAAGTGTCCTTTGACTTGTCTAAGCTGATTAAACTAAACACTGGATTTTGTCTTGGCATGCACTCTGTTTAAATGTTAGAAATAATAGTAGGGGACTTTGAAACGAAAATTGATTGCGGCGACACCTACTAGAATGTACTTATGACAATAGCAACAGTTCCACCAATGTACTCCGAGCGTGCTGCAAAATATTAATCTTTGTGGGCAATGGTTTGCTTACTTAATTATGTAAACATGTTTGTGAATGTCTAATTGGCTAGGTAGAGCACATGTTTGTTCATGTCTTTGCCTCTTGTGGTTCACGCTTGTCACAAAATATTGGTGATTCCACCGTGACTTTGTGAACAAATCTTCCAAGTCCAGAAAGAGTGCCTTGCACTTGGGTCTTTGAATTCCTTGAATTCGTCTATTCTATGGTTATAAAATCACTGCTTTTATCCACATGCTATGCTAGGCCATAGTCAGGTTTTTAACTAAAGCTTAATAATTGTTTTCAAGTCGAACTTGAGGTATTAAAATCTTGATGCAATTTTGACTGAGTTTATGGTGTCCCTTGTAAAGATTTGGTGGGGATTGTACCAAGCCCACTAATGCGGTTCACGTGGGTAACATGATTTCAATGATTTCTTTTAGCTTAACCAATACCTTATGTGCTGTCATATTAGGTAGTTGACACTAGCTAGTAATTGATTTATCCTGGATGCGAGATATCATAGACTTCATGCACAAACATTTTTCTTGCTACTTCATATGTGATTGTGTGGTTATAAATATAGGAAATGCGAAGCAGGATTGGGCACTAGCTTCTAAGGTGACTCAGGTGAGGACTTATAAACCTTTGTATGCATTACTGCCTACAATGCTCGGTAAATTGTCTTGGAATATAAAGTGGTGTTATTTGTTTGGTTTGTAATGCTGTATGCATGCTTGCCTGTTGTGCTGTTGTTGCTATTTGCAAAGTGAATTATGTTGATGTTACCTATGACGTGGTATGCCTGATTATGTGGCCTGTTTATCTGATGTGATGTATTGTGCCTGTCTAGTATGACTTGTTTGGTTATGATAAACACATGAGATATAGATTTGTGGTTTGTGTGGTGGACTATGGGCTGGGGCCCGGATTTGAGATTAAGATGTTAAATCCACACAACGATGTTTGACAATAACGTATGGTACAACTCTTAAAGAATAAATGAGAATAATGAATTGTAATAAAGTCTACTGTGGGGCTGTTAACCGGTTGGTTCGAGCGGGAAGTAATACCCCTCGGGATGGCATGCGGGTTTGCATGTGGGCCTGTGATGGCCGGTTCTACCTCCCTCTTTCTATCTCCCCCTTTCTACCTCCCTCTTTCTCTCTGTCTCTCTCTCTCTCTCTATGGATATGTTTGGGCTTCGTGCCTGGTTTATTTGGGCTTATGCCTGGTTGTCTCATGAGACGGGACCGAGCTCGACGCGCACAGTAGAGGGCCCTAATAAAATATTTAAACCTAATAACAAAGATAATAAGATAAGTAATGATATGTGTTAGTTGAAGTTTGGTGATGACTTGTGTTGTGTATTATGAATTGTTTGTGCACTGTGTTTGCTATCGCCTAATGCCGGTGTACTTGTAGTTGATTTGTAATTGTATATTACTGGTTTATTTGTTTGCGGTGAGACAGTGGTTGGTCTCACCCCCTCACAGTCTTTTCAAGTTAACTGCTTGTTGAGCAATGGTGCATATCAGCAGGTGGCGGTGCTTTTCTCCTCGGGTCGGATCCGTAGAGTTCACTGCATACATGTTATCATTTGTATAGTCTTCCGCTGCATACTCGTTGTTGTGTAATTTGTTCTATAATTGTTCATTGATTATGTTGTTGATATTGTATCCCGGGAAGATGGGCATTTTGGTTACTTCGCATGCTATACATTCTTTAATGGATAATTTGGGATACGGGTGTCCCGGGAATGATAAGGGCAATTTGGTCAATCTCTAATTAATTTATAACTTATATTAATAAATTGGGACACGGGTGTTTCACTCGCCTCCTAATCTGTTGTCTGGAAAATTCTTTATAGCTCCTTTGATTTCAATGAACTACTAACATCATCCAGCCTAGTACTTTCTTTCCCATACAATAAAGTATCAACAAAGGTCTCATAACATGGTGGTAATGAGCATAACATAATCAAGGCTTGATCCTCATCATCAATAATTATGTCTATATTTTTCAAATCCATAGTTACTGATTTAAATTCATCAAGGTGATTTCTAATAGGTGTACCTTCTTGCATACGAAGAGTATACAACTTTTTCTTAAGGTAGAGCCGATAACAGAATACTTGTCCTCCAATTTCTTCCATTCTTCTTTCGCAGATGCTGATGACTCAGTCTCGCAAAGCACACTATCGGTGACAGACATAAAAATGGCACCCAAAGCCCTTTCCTTCTGATCTTCCTTCGTCGTATCTGTTGTACCTTCAGGGAAATACATCGTGAACAGTAATACACCTTGCTTGATAATGACCTAATGAAGTCAAAAACTATTGAAAAAGGATATTAGAACCAATACCCTCCATGTGTTTAACAAAATGTCAAAGAGGGCTCTAAACATCATTTTGGGCAAAATGTTGTTATATATGCTTATTTCTTACATTTGCATGCTCATTTTCATCTCTAATGGATAAGGATCAATGCCTTATGGTTTGGTTGATGATCTTGAATGAGATAAATTCTTTTCTGAAATTCCTTTTGGTTTGTCAATTAAAAATGATGCCTAATTCTCCAATGAGTTTTAAGACTTTTCTAGAAATATTCTTTTAGTATTGCATCATTTTAAACGAAAATTTTCAATCAAAAATATTTTCTCATACATAAATCGTGCATTACAAAACCAACACATGTCATTTCAAAACAAAATTATCTTTGTAAACTTTACATACATACACGTTTCTTTAAACTTGCATTATTGAATGTCATTGTATGCATCATTATTTGAACACTTAGAAATTATTTTTACTATTTAGGAATGGCATTTAGAATTGCATCCCCTTTAAGAAGACTTTTCTTTTAGAATTACATCCTTCCTAAGAAATCATATAAGTTTACATCCTCTTTAGGAAGAAATACTTAAGGAATGTATTCATTTTTAAGGCATCACAATTGAACACTATAAAAAAATATATATTTTACGGGGGTTGGCAAAACCCTAGCTGTTATCACCGCCACAAACAGTTGGCGGGGTTGATAAAGTGGCCGCTATAGCAACCTCCACAATTTGACAAGAGAATACAAGTGACCACAAGGAATGGGAGAAAATCCTTTCTCCAAAAAAATTGTTACGGAAAAATAAATGGCAAAAAAGTTTTTTATATCCTTTTACTTTGTCAATTTCGCATATGTTGTCCCTCTTCGTTCATTTTCACAATTTACTGGGTCACCTTGTCCAATTTACACACTATAACCGGTTGATAATTGTGGTGGTGACACATGTCATGTAAGGCCCACACACAACCTACTTATTTAATATTTTTTCTTTCTTTAATCAAAATTTATTTTTAAAAATTCTTCAAAATGAGTAAATCTTAATTTTTAAAAATACACCTTGCTCTGTACGGGACGTTTTGGACTCATTTGTAACTCTTCCTCTCAGTTTCTTTCCTCTTTTTTTTTCTCTTCGTCTCTCTCCCCTTTCCTCCATCTTCTTCCTTCCTCTTCCTCTTCCCCTACAACCGACAAGCCACCGCCATTGGACCTCAACTCCTCCATGCCCCCGTACCCTCCTCGCAGCTCCCCCTTCGTCTCCACTCTCCTTCCTCTGTCCATCTTCTTTTTGCCTCTTCTCGCGACCACCGCCACCAGTTGAGGGGCTCGACACCATCGAGGAGCAAGGCACGCCACCGTGGTCGCTTCTGGGACAGAGCCTCGAATCAGGAGACTGTACTTCCCACTCGACGAAGCACGCATGAAAACCCAGGAAGAAAAGAGCTCAGCCGAATCATCGAGCAGTGTGGTAAGATTTATCGCCCACTTTCCCTCCATTCCCTGTGTCCTTTTAATTCGATTATTTCTCCTCAACCATAAATGTGTCCTAATCGGGTTTTTTTTGGATTGATGTGTTGATTGGAACATGTAATTCATGTGGGGTTTGGGTGATGATGGTTGCGGACTGTTGATGACTGCGGTATTGGCTGTGTTGTTGACGATGTTGTTGTTGTTGAGTTGGTGGTGGTTGTGTGCTGAACGGATCTGTGGTTTGACCGGGGCGACCCTGTGCTGGCGAAGGTGATTTGGTTGTTGTTTGATGTTGTTCGATCATGTAGATTTAGATGGTGAAGTGGCTAGTTTCTTCTTTCTCCAAATTTTTGTGCTAGTGGCATCAGGTTGAATTTTGTGTTTTGGGGGTGGGAATTTTTTTTAAAAGAAAATTAATTATTTTGGTTTGGTTGTGGTGGTTAGTATTTTCAAGGTTGTGAAAGAACAGATTTTTAGATTGAGTTGTAATTAAAAATAGTAAAATTTTAAAGATATTAATGTAGTTAATGGAATGATAATGACTCAATTTTTTTATTTACCCAGAAAAAGACTCAAATTTTTTAAAATAAAATGAAATGTTTTTTTCCTTTAAGTTTTACTCATTTTAAAGGATTTTTAAGAACTAAAATTTTATTAAAGAAAGAAAAAAATTAAATAAATAGGTTGTGTGTTGGCCCTCACATGACATGTGTCAACACCATAATTATTAACGGGTTATAGTGTGTAAATTGGATAAAGTGACCCGGTAAATCGTGAGTTCAGGGACACCATGAGCGAAAATAAACGAAGAGGGACAACAAATGCGAAATCGACAAAATGTCAGGACAGAAAAAACTATTAACTCAAAAACAAATTGTCACCAGGACAAAGAGAGAAAGTGAGGGAGAGCGAAGGGAAAAGAAAAGAGAAACGAAGAGGTCTTTACCTAAAACCTACCTCGGCGTATGCGCTTACGAAGGGAGGAAGAAGAGATAGAGATAAAGAATTTGTGGAGCAAAGACTGCGATGAGGGAGTAGTGGTGGCAGTCGCGGTGGCAGTGAATCGATAGAGATTGATTTTTGTGAATTAGGAATTTTTTTTGGGCAGAGAGGGGAATTGAGTTTTGGCAGAATTAGTGGTTATGGGTTTTGATTTTTGTGATTTAGGATTTTTTTTGGGCAGTGAGGGAAATTTTTACCAGCATATGAGAGAGGGAAATTTTTAATATGTTCTCGGCTTATGCTTATGAGAGAGGGAAAGAAATAGTGGGGTTGATTTGGTCCTTTGCAAATTGAATGTTCTTTTTTGTGTTCCAACATTAAAAATAGGTTGCAACGGTTAAACCCCCGCAAAATCAAGAATAACCTCCAATATAAATCAATTTGTGGGGGTTACATAGCGTGCCACAATTTGATACAAATAGCCGGGATTTTCGCAACCTTCGCAAATAAACCACCGCAAAATACACCTTTTTTTTATATTGGAAGTTTATTACTACCTAGAAAAACTCATAAAGAACTTGTATTCTATTTAGGATTTGAAACACTAAAATTGCTTTTTTTTTTTTAGACATAAACACCAAAGTTCATAAGATCTTAGAATTATATTCTTTATAGGAAGTACATTTGCACACGTCATTCTAAATATGATATAATTTGCAGTCCTCCTTTAATTAGTTCTTTGAACTTACTTGCATTTTTCTTCAAGAAATTCGCATCATTCCTTGAAAATTACATCTTGATGCTTTTGCATAGGATTTTGAAATTGAAATAATTTTGAAACTTGCATTTAAGAGAATGCTTTTGCATTCCTTCCAAAAAAATAATTTTGCATTAATCCTTCCTGAAAATAATTTTTTGAAACTTGTATTTAAGGGAGTGCGTTTGCCTCCCTTTTGAAAATGTTTTGAACTTACTTGTATTTAGGAGAGAGTGCTTTTTCTTCCATTTTGAAATGATTTTTAAAACTTGTTCTTTGTGTAGAGTGCTTTTGCATCACATTTAGAATTGAATTGTTTGTTTGTTCTTTGTGGAGAGTGCTTTTACATCACATTTAGAATTATATTGTTTACTTATTCTTTGTGGAGAGTTCTTTTCTACCACATCTAATATTGAAATATTTTCTTGTTCATTGTTGAGAGTGCTTTTGTTGAGAGTGCTTTTGGTTCACATTTAGAATTGGAATGTTTGCTTGGTCTTTGGGGGAGTCTTTTGCATCACATTTAGAATTGGAATGTTTATTTGCTTATTGTTTGTAGAGAGTGCTTTTGCATCACATTAAGGAATGAGTTTAAAATTTGTGTTTTCTGGAAACTGGATCTTAATGTCATTATATAGGTATGAGAACCCAATTAAATCTTCCTTTGGCCTTCTCACCTAAAAAATTGGAGTCGACATCAGGATTTCATTTAGTTAGAAAAAACGAAAAAAAATTAAGCTATTTTCAGAAAAGAGACTGATTGTTAACCAAATATTACTGGATTGGGAGGTTCGTTACAAATAGAAAGATGATAGACACCTCCATCCGTCACAGATGGGTTGTCTCAAGACAGCATAAAAACCCACAACACATGAGTATCTTAAACATGTGTTTTGTCTTTTATAAAAAAAGATTGCTAGAATTAAATTTAATAAAAAGTAGATGCAAGAAGTTGGGAGAATAGTGGAGGGAGAAGTACCAAAATAGGGAAGAGTAAGGAAGGAAGAAGCAATAATATAAGGATGGTCCTTATTAATTTATTATGAGGATTTAAAATATTGTAAAGAACCATGAGAAACAAAATGGATTCAATTTTTTTGGGCGAAAGATATAATTGGGGTTTATACTATTCTAAAATACTAATTACGGGTTGAATCAAAATTTATATGGTCTTTCTACCATATTGTAATGATAAGAATGGTCCCGTATACTAATTATAATTAATTATGTCTCTTTATTCTTTTTAAATAATTAATTATTTGATCCCTTTAGGCGACCATACTAATCACATTTATTAACAATTTTGGTATAAAATCGTTTTCTTTTTTTGATGCGAAATAAAATCGTACTTTTCATTTCTCCCCAACCTGGATTAACATATTGGGCCACCAAATTAGTTTTCTAACAAAAATTAAGGAGGAAGAAGGGGGAATTCGACCTGGGCGAGAGGAGATAGAATCGTACTTGGGTTCTTGGTGCTTTGATGGTTGGAGAACACTAAAGTTCGTGGTAGATGGTAGCAATTTGGTGTCGGGTACGGATATTCTGAAGGTAAAGTTGGGTGCGGAGAGGACAACCAAAGAATAAAAGATAAAAAAATTAATGATACATGATTTTTTTTTTTTGGGTACATATGATATTTGATTTTCAAACTCGATTTAGAAACAAAAATATAATGGGTTCCACAGTAGCAATGAAAAATGAGCAACAATACATTTCGCTTTTCTATTTACTCTTATTAACGATGAGTTCGTAAGCTGCTCGATATCCCTAAAAGATCAAAACATAAAGACTATAAACATATAAAGTGGACAAAAATTAGTCTAAAACAGTTCATACACTTGAAAGAGTACTAACCCTAACTATGTCATTAACCCATCCTAAGATATTCTTCAAGGCTTAAACTTTCCTAGTGGAAAATTGTCAGGTATCACACACACTAAAGAAAAGAATGACAACGATTTGTGGTGCATCAGTAATGTGAGTGCGAGTCTGCCATGAGAGGCACTTTTTGCGATTCCGCCCAGAGTGAGAGTCCATGTGTCACTTTTGTCAAACGATCCGAGGCCATCTCAGTTTAATTATCTAAAACCTCCGTATGCAATATTTATAAGAGAATCTAGGAATTAGTTTTGAGATGTAAGGTGTAATGAATTAGAATGTTTGGGGATCCTAATCTATCTTATCCTAGCATGAACAATCTTCTTGCGGTAATTATATTCTAGACTATAGTCAATAAAACCTATATATTCCAAATTCCAAGTATACCAAACCTATAAAGCCTTAATTAATGGAGTAGAATTGTCGTCGCATGGAGGCTACTACAAGCCCAATTATCATGCTGTTTTTTCTCAGTAAATTTTCGTGTATTAATTCCCCCTTAAATTTATTTTGTAGCAGAAGCATTCTTGAGAATACTTCCTATGTGTGTTCGAGTCTTCCAGCAAAGCTAACGTTCACAAAGGTTTGATCATGGCAAGGTTACCAACCCTGCTGGATTAGCTCAGCCTTTGCAACCTATGAGGGGCCATCTTCATAAGCGCACGCAGTAAATTTGGGAGTTATACAAAAGGGCCGTTGGAATGTGGGTGTATAATGGTCACTTCAGGGATATCGGATAAAATTGGAATCTGGGTATATAATGAATGATAATGCTTGTACTACAGAATTCTTGTGAAAATCTTATTTTTGTACATGAAAAATATTATATTAGGAAATGAGTCTCAAGTGCAAGACTAGAGTTATTGTGTTGACAGCTCAGTTTATCATAGTTATTCCAACTTGCAACAAGCCTTTAACACTATTCTGTCAAAAAAAAAGAAGCCTTAACACTAAAGTGTTATAAATATATTATCCCGAGGGATCAATATGTAGTGAATGTCATTTTCAGGAACCAAAGTGATACTTTGCTACCTCCTACGTATTATATATAAAGAAATAAAGAAACTAAAAATGTGAAGAACCGGGTAGCAAGACCCGTTGAGTCCTTCTCCTCAAATCTTCTTCCTCTCTTTGATTTCCTCTTCTTCCCAAATTTTAACTCAAATCCAATTGTTTTATAACACGTTATCAGCACGAAGGTGCTCTAATCAGTGCTTGAATCCACTCGCACAGCCGCCGGCCGGGAGAAGAAGAAAAGAACCATTTTCCGGCGAGGAAACCCGTCACCTCCGGCGTGATGTTTTGCGCCGTCGTTTGACGCACCACCACCACCATCGGACTCCACGGGCCGCCGCGACCACAATGGCTCCTCACCCGTCCAAAGCCGCCGTCGGACGCGCCGTCTACGGCCGAAAACCCGAAGGCAAACCCGGATCTGTTTTCTGCACAACCGGGTCTGTCTCCTTCCACTCGCCTGCCGTCACCCTCCAGACGCAGCCCACCACCACTGGATGCAGCGCCACCGCGCCGTGGAGACACGCCCGGCCGCGAGCTCCTCCCCGTGGCTGCAGCCTCTCCTCGCTTGCGCAGACCCGACGGGTCGGGCACTGCCCATAACCGTCGCCGCCTTGCTGCCTGCACCGCAGCTCCGAACGCGCCCCCGCCGGAACCAAAGTCGTCGCCGCCGTCTCCTAGTCTAGTCGTCGCTGCAACGTCGGCTCTTCTGTCCGGACCGCACCTCGTGACACACGATAGGTCCAGCTCTCAACTCTGCTTTTGTTATTTTCATTATTTTCATTTTTTTTTAAATTACGGAAACAATAAAGCTTGCAATTGTTATAGTCAATCTTATTTTCAATAAGACATAGAAATTGGAGGATGTTGTCTTTGGGTGTTTGTTGGATTGTTGTTATTGTTTAATTGTTGCTGTGAATTGTTGATGGGATTGTGATGTTGTTAATGGAGAGTTCACGGGCAGTAATTTTTGGCCGGAATCCGGCGTGAACAGTAATTTTTGGCCGAAATCCGGCACCGTGAACAGTAATTTTTGGCCGGAATCCGGCACCGTGAACAGTGTTCGGTCGGGATCCGACGAACCCTGCATTTAGCATCTCGGGTTTTCCTGGCAAGCCCGGAAGGCTATTATACTTATTTTGTGTTTGGCCGAAATTCAGCGCCTCGAGATTTTCTCGGCAAGCCCAGAAGTGCTTGGCCGGAATTTAGCATCTCGGAATTTTTTTCCCGGCAAGCCCGGAAGGCTATCGTATTTATTTTACTGCTTTCCTTTACATTTGAAATGGGCTCATATAAGGCCCATCGCCTTTTCATTTGCAGTTATTTAGTTTTTATTGGGCTAATTTTTAAAAGGCCCATGTATTAATATGATATATTATATATATTATTGCTGAAAGATTTATCGAGCATGCCTATTTTATGTTTTTAATTACGATTGGGCTATTAAAAGGCCCATTGCATTTAATTTTTAGTCATTTATTTTAATTGGGCTAATTTATGTTAGGCCCATTGTTTTTAATTTTTCGGTTATTTAATTCTTCATTGGGCTAATTAACGAAAGGCCCATGTTTATTTCTTTCATTTCAGTCTTTAATTTTATTTAACCTATGTTATTCAAGACCCTTATAATTTCCAGAAGAAATTTATTATGGGTATCAAATGCGGACAGAAATTTACATGATAATAGTCTGGAAGACTAAATATAAGCGTCCAGCAGACTTAATAAAAGAAAATACGACGAAGACTGGAAGTCTTACTGTTCAAAAGATCCTGAAGATCCTTTAAAGGAAAATCGAAAATAAAAGCTATTACCACCAGAAGATGGAAATTATATAACCACCAGAAGGTGGATAATATACTTGCTTACCCTGAAGGAGCAATTTATTTTATATTCAATTTATTTTATGTTCAGTTTAAATTATTACGCATTGCAATTTATTTTATTTACTTTCAGTACTGTTATAATTATTTCTAGTAAAATGGCTCAAGCATTAGTCTTAAAGACAATGCAAAAATTGACATCCACAGGGGGAGAATTATATGTTTATATGTGTGGATGTCAACATAATATATGATATCTCGAAATGAAAAAAAAAAAAATAACACGCTCTAGAAGAGCATTGAATATGTTGTTGAAGAACGCATATCTTACTATGATCTAGAAGATCATATATTTACGCTCCGGAAGAGCATATACTCTTGAAGAGTACAGACACCCCCGCTTACAGTAATAAACTGAATTATTATGGATCCCGATGAATTGACTCTGATCTATTCCCTGAAGCGAACAAAACAGTATAATTATTTGTGCCTGTGGGCGTAAATAAGATAATAAATGGAAAAGGCTCAAAGCAAACATGCATATTATTATTGCATAAACGAATACATAACTGGAGAACATTCAAAGAAGAATGGTTCTCATGCATATGTTTAAACAGTAATCTATCTGTTGGGTTCAACATTAACCCTGAAACTCTGAGCCTCACCATTAATGTTGACCCTAACACTGTCGTTCCAGGAGAACCACATACCACCCCTGTTGTTTTCTCCAGGTATCTCAAACCGATTCGTTGAAGGAAAACGAAGTGGAATCACACCATGATTCTCTCCTGCTTGCCACAAAGTCTCAGTAATCAGTACCATGCTAGGCTTGTACTGATTCTTCAGATCCCTTAAGGTACGCACAAAGTCTTGAGACCTTCTTGCTACACCCCTGCTATTCCACAGTAAAAGTCGTACCTTAGGCCATGTAGGTGGTAACCCAGTCACCCTCGGGACGCTCTGAGCCATCATAGAAACCTGATAATAACTGCTTTGATTTAAAATTTGACATGAAGGCTCTAGCTAAAAATCCTGCAGTCTATTAGATATGAAAAACATAATAGAGTTAGCCGAGCCATAAAAGGAAGCCCTTAGATTGCTTTGGTCCTCTAGGAAGAATGTTTCTTCCATAGGAGTTACAAAGAACCTAGATGAATATAGTTCATCAACAAACACTAAACGAGGAATTCTTGCCAGATCATTCGGTAATTCCTCTTGCTCCTCATTCACCACGCTATAAGCTAACCTATTTCTTCTTCCTAGAGAGGCACCCTCAACAAAGAAAACAGTAGCTGGGGAAGGCATTTTTCTTGTCTTGTTAATTTTCTGAGTTTTCTGCATCTTCCCGTCTCAACCGCCTCCCCTTCTTATAGTCTGAGATTAGACAGCTAGGTGTTAGTTTTTCAAATGTGGACCCTTCTTCTGTCTCTGAAAAGATCCAGAAGATTTTTCGGTAATTAAAACTCTGCATTATTTGTCAGTAAAATCCAAAGCTTTTCAATCTTCGAGGTTTTGCTTTTAGAAAAGTCTCCCACTACTTCAATTATTGTCTAATAATTCTGATCTTTTCCGACATGAGTGGCAGAAATAAGCCTAAAATTGGCACATATACAGCTAGCCTGAAGCTAGCAGTTGAGTAATTGAAACTTAACATACCCAGCCAGAAGCTGGAATGCACTAGCCTGGAGCTAGCAATTTTAAGTGTTTAGATACATAGCTTGCGCAGCTTGAAGCTGGCACCAACTTGAAGTTGGTTCATGGATTTATTGTTTGGCATGACCGGATGGGCCATCCCGGTTCAATGATGATGCACGAAAAATACTTGGATCATTCATTGAAGAACCAGAAGTTTTACAATCAATGAATTTCTATGAGTTTGTTTGCTACGAAAGTTATTATACGGCCTTCCTAAGATGAGAATGGCCTAGTATCACCAGCAAGTTTGAGAATAGTTCAGGGACATAAATGCGGACTAATAAATCCGCGGTGTTAACCATCTATGTAATTTTTTTACGATGCATCGACTAGATGGTTTATTATGTGACGCAAGTTGGCATTGTGCGCACTTGTTCTAATGATTAAGCCACTTGCAGGTGCATATCCCTACTCATGTTATTAGACTATATGTCTAGATAATGTTGGTATGTTTCTTCAATGGAGAATGTATATCATTGGAAATAAACCCAAAGAGATCTGGGGCATATTAACAATTGATTGCAGGACTATTGATGAAATATGACTATGGTATTTTATACGCAGCAAATATGCATCAAGCCAATAAAATATTATCAGATCATAAGATCTCCCCATTGGTTCTTGGACACAAGATATCTCCCATCTTCGGACCGTTGGATGTACAGTATATTATGCTCCACCACAGCATTGTTATTCTGGTCTTTAAAGAAGGTTGGGAATAGATGTTGGGTAATCTCCCATCAAATCTCAACATTATTGAAACTATTGACTAAAAGATTGAAGATTCATTTATAGCAAGATTTGCTTATTGATAATTCGATATGTATGTATACCCAACATCAGGGGGAGAAAGAAGCAGCTGGATCAAGATAGATTGAAATGCATAATATATATGAATGTTGATCCTCAAGCTCAAAAGAAGATGATTCATTTGCAGGAAAATTGATATGCAATTGCCAGACACATTTAAATTAAGTGTGACCATATACCAGCTGCAAATGCTCCTGTTTCAATTGATGTTCCTGAAGAACAATATAAGTATGCAAATGAATCTATAGATTATACTCGGTTCCTAAAGAAAAGAAATTCTCGATAGAGAATAAAGGAGCAAAGTGATATGATGGCCCCAGTAAGGAAATAAGGCCTCCAATAGAGGTTTGTTTTTTTCTGACACAATTGATAAAGTTCCAGAAGTAACTCAGGTACCTGAAATAAATGAATATGGTGAGATCTCAATTACAGTGTCAGGAATATGGTGGAACCGACGTGAAATAACCGTCGACGGAATATTTATTTTATATAGCGCTAAATATTATGCGGATCATAAACCTACATCTATTGATGAATGTAGGTGCAGAATTATTGGCTAAAATATAGAGAGATATAATTAAGGCTGTGTTAGACTCGCTTGTGAAGCGAAGAATTTTTCGGACCTGTAGTCCGCACACCAGATGGTGTAAAATTGATCGGTCATAAAAGGGTATTTGTGCAAAAAGATAATGAGATATAAAAGCACGGTTTTTATAGCACAAGGTTTTACCCAAACGACCTGATATTAACTATGAGGAGATACACTCCCCTCTGGTGGATGCAGTTATTTTGATAAGTCTGGCATTATATGAAAAGAATTAGAAATGCATCTAATGAATGCTTCAACAGCCTACTATGGATCCATAAGTCGTGAAATATACATGAAGATCCCTGAAGGATCCAAGTTGCCTGAAGCAACTAATTCCCGGAAAATTACAAAAATTGGAGTTAACCTTTACATGATCATTATGAGTATGGATAAATTTATATATTTAGTGATTAGAACTCCAGAAGAAACTTCCAAATACCGTGCTATTAGACAGATCCTGGAGTACCCTGTCTAAGTACAATATGTATTGTTTGTGACATAAAGCCTGAAGCTTTTAACTTAGGCCTATTGGCAAGATATGTATTTGCTTTTATCTTCGGAAAATAACAAATATGTAATCCTATAAATCCGAAAGAGGGTATGGTTGATTTTTGCAGGTGTAGATCCCTTATTTAGTCCACATAAAGCACAGGCGGACATCAATTATAACTTTACACATGATATTGCAATATCATCGGGACTACAGAAGCAAGATGGCAAGATAGACGCTCCAAACGACAAAATTATGATGATAATGCTGCTAATTCTGTCCAATTGAAGTAATGAAGTACCCAAAAGTGATCAGACATAATATACTTCACCAGAAGCTAACAAGGACGAATTGGCATGCAACGATATCAAGCAATCAATGGAGGTCAAAATGAGGGGAAGTAGAATATGCACTGCACTCTTTTTCCCTTCACCAAGTTTTTATCCCACTGGGTTTTTCTTGGTAAGGTTTTTAATGAGACAGTTGTCCCTAAAGCGTATTCTACCCAATGCACAATGACATTCAAGGAGGAGTGTTATAAATATATTATTCTGAGGGACCAATATGTAGTGAATGTCATTTTGAGGAACCAAAATGATACTTTGCCACCTCCTATATATTATATATAAAGAAATAAAGAAACTGAAAATGTGAAGAACCGGGTAACAAGACCCGTTGAGCCCTTCTCCTCAAATCTTCTTCCTCTCTTTGATTTCCTCTTCTTCCCAAATTTTAACTCAAATCCAATTGTTTTATAACATAAAGTTTGAAAATGTCCACCCACCGTACCATAACCAAGGATCCAATTCAAGTGGATGTATTATCAGCTTCCCACCCATAAAGTGATCTCCTCCATGGTCTTCAATTGTAATTAATGAACTTCCATTTTGTGACTTGAGAGTTTCCACCATGTATTGTTGGTAGAACTCGATTCCAATACTTATCACAAATTTTGACCGTGAAATATTTTCTGGCACATATCCTGTTATATCATATTTAATGACGTAGTAAAGAAGTAATGGTCAATTATTAAATTTTTTTAATATAGACTTAATGAGTGTACAAATAGAATATTATATATGTTTCATTTCTACTCACTTAATTTAAGTTATTATACTACTTAAAAAGAAACAGTGACTTTAGGGAGGAAAATATATTCTTAAAGAAGAGAAAGAGATCAGGTATATCATCAAACTTATTCACTATTATTGAATCATTAATATGAGGTATAATTAGTGGTAAGGTTTTTTGGGTTTATATTGTGGATTCAATTGAGAATTATATTATGATATGATGGTTTATCTTAATTTTTTAATATTTACAAATTGTTCACTTTAGGAAGCCAATAATGTACAAAAAAAATGTATATTAGTCGTTGGGAAACTTTAGTAACATATATTGTACACAATTTTTTTCGTTGCATATGTACTGAACTACAAAAAAAAGGAAATATATAATTTATCAATAAACTTCCCTAATTGTTTAAATCAGCTTTTCAATTGAATTCTTGGGGTTTGCTTCATTTGTGTTGAAAAAAATCAGCTAAGTACCCGAACTACATTTAGAATAAAGCTTTTATGATCCTATATTAATCCCTAAATTTGGAAGTTATTTATGTATTAGATTTTGGCATATTTTCACCTTTTTATTTGTCTCATTTGGGCCAACTTGGTCTATTTCGTTGGAATCCGGTTATGTGAAACCCACTTGTCAAGTCCGTGTCAGTTACAATCATCGCCCACGAGTTTGGTTTTTTAGTACACTAAAAAACTCACCACATCAATAATTTTCACAGGATTCCGGTGAAGTAGACCAAAGTAAGCCAAATAGAGTGAATAGAACGATTGAATAAACCGAAATTCAATATAGGGATGACTTTTAACTTTAGGACTAACAAAAGGAATCAATCCAATTACATTTGGGTACAATAACTTTAGAATATTATTGATCAAGGTAACTTGTGAATATTATTAGGACATTCTTCATCCCTCAATTGCAAAATATAAAAAATTAATTCATGTGTAATTGAATTTTTTGGACCTTTTCCATTTTTCTTCCAATTTTTTATGATGACGTCAACAACCAAGCCCACATCGAACAAGACCTCCTCAACCTATGGGTGAAAAAAGGGTCGGGGTCGGGTAGGTGTGGTTCGGGATAGGGGTTTGATTCGATCTGGGCCCATTGTTGACATGTGATTAAAAAAAATGAGACATCAAATTTTCTAGGTGGAAATTAGGAGAAAAATTAAAAAAAAAAACGTCCGAATTAAATTTATGCATTTTATAATAGAGGGATGAAAAATGTGGCAAATACAAATATGTTATTAGGCCATGTATATGAGAGTTTCCTTAAATTGGAATAGCGATAATGGAACAAGTTTGAGACTCTTTTGAGATCCCAGGTTTCAGACTGAATCATTGTTTACTTCTTCTCCACCGAGGGCTAGCTTCTTATTTTGGCTGGCCTGGTGTTCTCCATAAAGGTAAGATGCAAATGCCCACACGCTCATGGCCAATGCCATGCCCTTCTCGCCGCTGAAACCCTCACGCAAGAAAACCACAGAAAAGAGCTGCAGGACTGGAACTAGGAGTGACGTAACTAGGCCTGCCAAGAGAGAATTGGAGGAGAAGATCACCCCGATACTTCCTATAATTGAAAACTGATTTGCTATTGCCGCTAGCACTAGTATAGTGTAGTACTTTATCTCCCCAAGACCAAATTCTCTTGCCTCTTCGGGTATAGCCTGGACAGAGCATAACAAGTTAATTAACTATAACATATTAAAAGGAAAAGTTTTGAGAATATATATATATATATATATATATATATATATAGATATATAGATATATAGATATAGGTTGATGACGCATATTTGTGTCTGATATGCGAGAGAAAATTGAAGTGTACGTACATATATATTCTAATTTTTCTGCTCGAGAAGAAATTTCATGAAGAACAGCATACAGGGAGAAAAAGTTTTGCACCAAAAGAAAAAGGAAGAAAGACTTATTTATCAATTCACGTTTGAGTTGCACTTCACTATGTGGTACCGCAATAAATTATGAATATCAACCATAAGCAAAATTTCTATGATTGAACTGGAATTTGATGGGCCGACCGGTTCACCCAGTTTGTAGTGTATCATGTAACCAGATCATTAAACTAATGAATCTTTCTTGTAATACAAAATTTGATTGCTCTATCTAGAAGTTCATGTTTAAAAAAAAGAGTATCCACCGCCTTGAAGTTCACAGTGCACATGTTCTATCAAATTTCAAAAAGAAAACGCCAAGAACCAATCAATTTATCTATCACAAACTCCTATAAAAAGCTAGATGGTTATGTCGAAGTTTGTTACCTTACCTGAAAATCTTTGTTGATTATCATGGCCACAGAGCAGAAGAGAGTTGCAAATATTGATACGAGGAGCTGAAATTGCATAAAAATGTCAAAGGTGAAAGATATGGCAGAGTTCTTTTGAGTATATTCCAGTGCAGCCATTAAGAATCCATGCACTGCCGCTCCACCTATGGTCATGAAAAATCCCAAAACATATTCACCATTAGGCTCCCCCTTGGGCCTGTCCCCATTCATGTGAAATCCAAGAAGTATAGACCCAAAGGTCATCAAAATGACTGCGTTTATGGAGAAATGCGTGAACTTGTGCTTGACAACCACAAATGCGAAGACAGCAGTGAAAGCTAGCTGAGTGGAGCTGAGAAGAGAAGAAACTGACACAGGAAGATAAGAGATGCCAAAGGAGTAAAGATAGCTATTAAATCCAAGAAGAATTCCCAAGATAGCACAGGCCCAGAAAAGCCATCTGGTGATGAATAAGTGCTGATCAGTTTTGGCTTTGGATGACATGTAGAATATGGAAATTGGGAGGATCATGACAGGGAAGCCAGCAGTGAGTAACCAAGAGGTCAGCCACTTCCTCTTTCCTCCATGCAAGAAATACATCCTACAGAGCAGTGGACCTGCTATTTGACCAACTGCCATTAGTATGCAACTGAGAGATACCAGAAGCACCTTCATCTTTCCATGCTTCTGTTTTGATTCATTGGTGCTTCCTTGCTGTGTCTCCATGGGTGTAATCTCCCTCTAAGTAGCTTATCTTGCACTTCTTTAACTTATATAAAAAAAGAAGACTTCACCCCAATTATTGAGATTTGACTTTATAGTAGATACTGATGCAGATCTCTAGGGGACGCCACTCTGAACATAGGTCGACTAGGTTAAATAATTTTGATCTGTGGAGCCTATGCGTTTTGAGTGACACTGGGTACTCGCTCAAAAACCTCGAATCACGTTTTGAGCCAAAAAAAAAAAAAAACATATGGCATCAAAAGCACTTGGTACACTTAATATTACATAGATAGAAAGAATCTATGGAAGAAAAGTGGGATGATCATAAATGCTGGCTCCACTAGATTCGCATATATATATGCTAAGCCTTAAAGCCCAGGCACTCAGTTATTCAAAACCATTCAGTTTGGGATTTGTGTTACCAAAACGTAAATTTCTTTCCCAAGCTACCACATCCCAACCAATTGAGGTACTCCGTTATCCAATTTCCACTCAATTCATCCAAAGTCAAAATTAGAGCATTATTCACTCGATTTGGCGTGTGCTGAAAGCTGACGTAGACGCGCCACATGGCTGTCCGCGCCTGGTTGGCGCCTTTGACTGAAGTGGACCAGTAAGAAGATGACATGTGGCATGTGAGATCTCAAATTAAAAAATATTTTTAAAGTGTGAGATGAATGTTTTTAATAGTAAAAAAATCAAAGCAAATCATTTTATCTCATTACTTTAATATCCAAATAAATAAAAAACTATATAAATTATTGTATTGATTAATTTAACCAATCATATTATTTTAATATAATTAATTTAATATCCAATTAAATTAATAACTTTGACTAAAAATATTATTTATCTTCATATTTTTTAAATATATTCAACAATTTTTTTATAACTTATTTTCAATTTTTTTAACAGAATTATTTTCAAAATTAGAATGAAATAATTTTGTACAGTTACTAACTAAACACATTATAACCGCAATGTATATGATAATAATTTTTTTGGTACATGTATATGATAATAATTAATTAAATTATAACTTAATTCCTACTCTTTTTTATTAAAAAAAAAATCTGGACAAAGATAGTAAACAAAAATTCCTTATTTCCTTTCCTATTTATCTATTTCCATATCTCACACCTTAAACCTTCAAAACAAGAAGGAAATCGCTACTAAGGAAATGGAAATGGATCCTAAACAACAACAAAAGCAGCAGCAGTAAGAACAGAAGAACCCTATCAATTAATCAAGTCCTCCAGGAGGGGAAGCCCTGCAAAGAAATCTCCCAAGCCGGATCTTGTGCACCCAACGAAACCTCTAAGTCGGGGAACGGCGAAATGAAGCCGTATTCAACTACTTCCGACAGCTAAACCACCATGGCCGCCGACGAGAAGTTGTGAAAAGGATAATCCCAGACCGGATCTGTCGCACTGAGCCACCGCCTCCTGTTGACCCCACTTGCATCCGTGGCATAATCGGAGGAATCCGGCAAGAGGTAAGCAGCCGGAAGAGAAGCCGGTGAGATCTAGGGAAACAGAGCCTGAAGAGCCACCGTCACTGCCGTATGGACGAGCACTAGAATGTCCGCATCACCTCACCAGCGAACCACCAATCACCGCGACGGGGCTACGCGAACGGAGAGCATGTCCGACATGTCGTCGTCGCCGCCGTCGTCGATGCACCAGAAGCAGGAAGAGAAGCAGGCGAAGAACAGAAGGCGGCAACTGAAAATCCTTGCTTTACTAGGAGACGACGGCGCCGATTCTAGTTTGGAGGGCAGGAACCGGAGAACAAACTTCAGAATTGGAATTGGTGCATGTCCTGAAGCAATGTTAATAGTGATAATCTTTTTGGGGGTTTTCTTTAAGCTTCAGATCTGAGGGATTTGGGAAATGAAATCCAAGGGTTAATTGTTATGCGACACAATTTTGGGGTCTAATTTCTTTTTTCTTTCCATTTTTTTTTTAATATGCAGTGAAGGAGAAGAGGAAAGAAAAAAATTGTATGAGAAGAAAAAAAAGAAAATAATTTTAACAGTACTCGTTTATATGATTATAACAAAAGATTATTTAATTAATTGAGATTTCTCTTCAACTTTCTCAGTATTTTTTTTTTTATAAAGTAAGAGAGTTCAAATTAGTCACGGAGGATTGGAGATGATGCTTAGCAAAAAGCTGGACGTTAGGGTGCATAATTATGATTGTTTATTTTTTTGTTTATTTGGTTATTAAAGTAATGAGATAAAATGATTTGTTTTGATTTTTTTACTATTAAAAATATTCATCTCACACTTTAAAAATATTTTTAAATTTGAGATCCCCACATGCCACATATCATCTTCTTATTGGTCCACGTAGCGGGCGCGGGCAGCTACGTGGCGCGTCCACGTCAACCTCCAGCACACGCCAAATCGAGTGAATAGTGCTCTAATTTTGACTTTCGGTGAATTGAGTGGAAATTGGATAACTGAGTACCTCAATTGGCTGGAATGTGGTAGTTTGGGGAGGAATTTGACGTTTTTGTAACGCAGGTCTCAAACTGAGTGATTTTGAATAATTGAGGGCCTATAGTGGGCTTTAAGCCATATGCTAATGAAGATGATCAACTTTAAGCACCCCCATCTCAATTATTGAACATTAGTCAAAGTTTGTGCTGACGACGAAGATGACTAGATGGGACCGTTAAGACATTCAGGATTTTGAGATTTGGTGTTGGAGACTTAAAAACCTATATGGGGGCAATAAGAAGAGAAAAAGGTAGTGATCATTTCGTATGAAAGTTGTTGAAGACAGAAAATGCTGTCATTTCATCAAGTATTTCACTTTTGCTTGTCTACTAGATGTGGCACTTAGTCGACCTTGCTAAATTTTCACTTTCGCTTTGATTTCTTTTTCCTAAGAATTGAATAACACAACATACTCAGAACGGAAGGAACAATCGCAGCTTAATTTATTGATTGGTTAAGTCTCTGGACAGAAAATAAGAAACCGGATCCAATTAATGTCACACTAATGATTGCATGTTCCACTACTAATTTTTATGGCTGTTTCTTTGGGCAGTTTATTTGGGAAGCATGTGCTAAGACAACGGTAAGCAAGTGCGTTCGAATTTAACGGATTGCTTAATTTCGACAAAAAAAAAGCAAGTGGTAATAAACTTAATTTCGGAAGCATGTGTCAATGCAAGTGGTAATTTCGACAAAAAAAAATGCAAGTGGTATTAAAATTTTTTTTTTTTGAGAATTCAATTGGTAATAAACTTGGTTATCATACTATGTGGCTGGTTTGGTGGTTCAAGTTCAACATTTTAGCACATAAAACAAAACTAACCTGGCTAAACTATCCGCTGCTTTATTCGCAAGCCTATTTGGTAATTACATGTAGTAGCGAAGCTACGTAGAAATCCCAAGGGGCCCAAAATGTAGGGAAAAAGGGAGCGATCATGTTTCCAAACTCGGGTTGGAGGTAATTCGGGCCACATCTTACCACCAAGCCATATTTCTTTATATACTAATTTGCTACATAATATATAGAGTAGGTTTAGGGGGGCCATGGCTTTCCCCTCCTCTAGCTTTACCATTGTTTTTTTTTTTTTTGAACGGAGCTTTACCATTGTTCACATGTATAATAGAAAACCAATTAAATCCTTTAAGGCAAAACTTCATCTGTTGTGCTGTGGCACGAACATCTCAATCCATTGGATCATCATCATCCTGTGTGACCCACTCAGTACAGCATCTGGACATTCAGCTTTGTGCTCTCTGAATGCCTAGTAGCATGCCCCAAGCCTCGACTGCATTAACTGAATGATACGGTTTCCTACTCACATCCCAATCGATGTTTGTTGTTACTTCTGGGCTCAAAGAGGTTAGAGACGAGTTGTTTATCGGGGATTTGACTCAGAGATGTATTTTGTCACTGGATAGAACCTCATTATGGGGCACTGTCCTTCTTCTTTCTTTATAGCCTTTTTCTCTGTTTTCTTAAGAAAAATTTTGTATTTGCTAGATCTTGCTCTGCATATGTACTGATGGTTTCCGCCTGCTATTTATGATCTATAAAATAATTTTCTCCTTTGTTCAAAAAAACTCACATCCCAATAAGAATACAAACTTTGTCATCCCCGATCACGAAACCCATCCCCTGCCACTAAAGAAGTATAAGAAAAGGCTGCGCTAGTGGGAATCCTAATCTATCTTATCCTAGGATGAACAATCTTCTTAGTAATAGTATACTATATTAGACTATAGTCATTAAAACCTATACCAATTCGAAGTATACCAAACCTAAATAGCCATAATGGATTAGATTTGTCGTCGCCTGGAGGCAACTACAAGCCCAATTTCCCTGATGATTTTTCTTCAGTAATTTTCGTTTATTCATTCCCCTTAATTTATTTGTAGCATAAGCATTCTCGGAGAATATTCCTACGTGTGCTCAAGTCGTCTTCCAGCAAAGCTAACGTTCACAAAGGTTTGATCATGGCAAGGTTACCAACCCTGCTGGATTAGCTCAGCCTTTGCAACCTATGAAGGCCCATCTTCATAATATTCATTAGCGCACGCAGTAATTTTGGGAGTTTACAAAAGGGCAGTTGGAATCTGGGTGTATAATGAATGACAATGCCTTCTACTACAGACATCTTATGAAAATCTTATATTTGTACATGAAAAATATTATATTAGGGAATGAGTCTCAAGTGCAAGACTAAAGTTTTTTTTTTTGATATAAAGTTTATTGTGTTGGCTGCTCAGTTTATCATGCATTGACTGTTGCAGGTTGCAACTATTCTGTCAAAAAAAAAGCCTTACACTAAAGTTTGAAAATGTCCACCCACCATTACCAAGGATCCAATTCAAGCGGATGTATTATCAGCTTCCCACTCATAAAGTGATCTCCTTCATGGTCTTTAATCATAATTAATTAACTACCATAATGTGACTTGAGAGTTTCCACCATGCATTGTTGGTAGAACTCGATTTCAACACCTATCACAAATTTTGACCGTGAAATATTTTCTGCCACATTTCCTATTATATCATATTTAATGTCGTAGTAAAGAAGTAATTGTCAATTATTAAGATTTTTTAGTATAGACTTGAGTGTACAAATAGAATATTATGAAATATATGTTTTTTTTGTGAATAAAAGTTTAGGTTGAGGGGAGGCTCCCCCAGTCCAGGGCCAGGGCAAACCATCGGGCCCAGCGGGCGCTTACAGTGGTATTTATAGATTACCCACCAAGAGGGACGGTCGGTAAGGTTCAAACTCTCAACCTAATGGGAGTGCTTACTGAACCTCAACCAACTAAGCCAACCCTTGTTGGCTATATGAAATATATGTTTCATTTCTAATGGGAGTGCTTACTGAACCTCAACCAACTAAGCCAACCCTTGTTGGCTATATGAAATATATGTTTCATTTCTAGTCACTTAATTTAAACCGTGATGTTAACAAAATAGAATTTGTTTTAGAATTTTGAGAAGCATTAAATTAATTTTTTACATGTTTAACCTTATATTAAGTTAGTTGTTTTTGGCTTTGTATTTTTTTTAGATTTTGAGCAATAAAATTTAATAAGATTAGGCTTTTTTGAACGTCCTAATCCCATCCTAACCCAACCGAATAAATCCCGCGTGCAGCCGGACTTGAACTCAGGTGGCCTCGGTGGCCCGAAGACTTTTATGCCAATGCGATCAAGAGTCGCTAGCAGCTATTGGCAAGATTTTTTTGGTTTATGTTGTTGATTCAATTGAGAATTATATTATGGTATGATGGTTTATTTTAATTTTCTAATATTTAAAAAATTTTCGTTTTAGGAAGCCAATAATGTACAGAAACAATTGTAGGCAAACTTTAATAATATATATTGTACACAAATTTTTCTTCGTTGCATATGTACTTAACTACAAAAAATGGAAATATATAATTTATCAATAAACTTCTCTAATTGTTTAAATCAAATTTCAATTGAACTTGCGGTTTATTTCATTTGTGCTGAAAAAAATCAGCTACAAAATAACAAAACTACCCCAATTACATTTGGATTAACGCTTTTGTGATTCCTATGTTAACTCCTAAAGTTGGAAGTCATTCATTTATTAGATTTTGGTTTATTTCCATATTTTTGTTTGTCCCATCTGGGTTAGTTTAGTCTATTTTACCAAAATTCGGTGGAAATTGTTGATGTGAAAAGTTTTTTTTGCCACGTCAGCTATGTAAGACCCACATAAATGGCCCATATCAGCCACAACCACTACCCACAAGTTTGGTTTTGGGGTTGGACTTATCATATGGGTCCCACATAATTTCTTGGACTTTTTCCATTTTTTCTTTCAATTTTCGATGTTGACGTGTCAATTAATGACACTTCAGCAACCAAGCCCACATCGAGCACGACCTCCTCAACCTGTTGGGTGAAAAAAGGGTCGGGGGTCGTGTAGGTGTGGTTCGGGCTAGGGGCTTGGTTCGATCTAGGCCCAATTGCTTACGTGCCATTAAAAAAAATAGAGATAACAAAATTTTTTAAGTGGAAATTGGGAGAAAAATAAAAATATTTCCCAAATACAAAACATGGATTAAATTTATAAATTTTATAATAGATGGATGAAAAATGTGACAAACACAAACATGTTATATGAGAGTTTACTTTAATTGGAATAGCCATAATGGAACAATTTTGAGACTCAAGACTGAATCATTGTTTACTTCTTCTCCACTGAGGGCTAGCTTCTTATTTTGGCTGGCCTGGTGTTCTCCATAAAGTTAAGATGCAAAAGGCCACACGCTCATGGCCAAGGCCATGCCCTTCTCGCCGCTGAAACCCTCACGCAAGAAAACCACAGAAAAGAGCTGCAGGACTGGAACTAGGAGTGACGTAACTAGGCCTGCCAAGAGAGAATTAGAGGAGAAGATCACCCCGATACTTCCTATAATTGAAAACTGATTTGCTATCGCCGCTAGCACCAGTATAGTGTAGTACTTTTTCTTCCCAAGACCAAATTCTCTTGCCTCTTTGGGTATAGCCTGGACAGAGCATAACAAGTTAATTAACTAAACTATAGCATATTAAAAGAAAAAAAAATGAGAATATATATATATATATAGGTGATGACGCATATTTGTGTCTGATATGCGAGAGAAAATTGAAGTATACGTACATATGTATGCTAATTTTTCTGCTATAAGAAATTTCAGGAAGAACAGCATAGATGAAGAAAAAGTTAATCATCAATTCAAGTTTAAGTAGCAATTTAATATGTCGTACCGCATGGAAAAACAAAATTTGTAAGATAGAACGGGAATTTGATTGGCCAACCGGTTCACTACAGTTTTGTGGTGCATCATGTAACCAAATAATCCCACCACACCCAGGTGCGCGACTTAGGTCGAATCGGGATTAGTCAGGACAAAGCTCCGGATACCAGGTGGGTAATAAAGAAAAAGCCAAAAAATCAGTACGTAAACTAATGGATCTTTGGTGTAATACAAAATTTGATTCATCTATTTATCCACCCTAAGTTCATGCTCAACAAAAAGTTATCCACGGCCCTGAAGTTCACAGTGTACTATTCCCTCAAATTTCAAAAAGAAAAAACCAAGTACCCAATCAATTTATCTATGATCACCAAACTCCTATGAAAAGCTTAGGATACCTGAAAATCTTAATTGATATGAAAATCTTCATTTTGAATTATCTATCGACCCTAAAAGTTCATGTTCAACAAAAAAAATATCCACGGCCATAAAGTTTCACAGTGCGCTTGTTCTATCAAATTCCCAAAGGAAAAAGCCAAAGAGCCAATCAGTTTATCTATCACAAACTCCTACAAGAAGCTAGCTAGAGGGTTAGCTCAATATTTGTTGCCTACCTGAAAATCTTTATTGATTATCATGGCCACAGAGCAAACGAGAGAGTTGAAAATATTTATACGAGGAGCTGAAATTGCATGAAAATGTCAAACGTGAAAGATATGGCAGCCTTCTTTCGAGTATATTCAAGTGCAGTCATTAAGAACCCATGCAGTGCCGCTCAACCTAAGGTCATGAAAAATACATGTCCTACTCTAAGGACTTGCTCCATGAAGGTTTTGGCACTGTCTTGCTTTGCAGGCTCAGATGGTACTTAGACAGACTTGGCGATGCCTCTACGCTTTTTTACTTTCTGGTGATTTTCGGGTGACGAAGATCCTTTTGGTTGATGCGGGTTGAAGTTAATTCTCTGCTTTTCAGCGCTGTTGGCAGGGGCGGAGCCAGGATTACAATTTGGGGGGGGCCAACAGTAAATTTATATTTATCCACTACAAATCCACCTTGCATCTGCAAACAGACAAGTTCTACATAAGTGAAAATTTATACAATAATTAAGCAGAAATATAAATATTATTAAAACTAACAATAATATTACAAAGGGGAAACATTACATTGATCTTGATATTTTATATTTTATAAAAAGAGAAATATTACAACGATTTTGATATTTTGTTAAAATAGAAAATACATCTAACGGTTCGGAACGACGTTGACACGGAAGCTGTTGGGATCGCTGTTGATGTTGACCGTGACTCTGTCGCTCCACGAGAGCCACATGCCGCCTCTGTCGCGCTGGCCAGGAATCTCGAACCGGTTAGCTTGAGGGAAACGGAGAGGGATGAGACCGTGATCGTCCCGAGGTTGCCACTGCGTCTCCGTCAGAAGAACCATATTCGGTTTGTACTGGTTCTTCAAGTCCCTCAGCGTACGTGAGAACTCTTGAGCGCGCCTTGCAACTCCTCTGCAGTTCCACACCAGCAGCCGTACCTTTGGCCAAGTTGGAGGTAAGCGCGTCATTCTGGGTATGCTCTGAGCCGTCATCGAGAGCTGGTAATAGGCGCCTTGCTCCACAGTCTGGCAAGTGGACTCCAGGTTGAACTCCTGAAGCCTGTCGGAGATGAAGAACATCACGGAGTTTGCCGATCCGTAGTAGGATGTCCTCAGAGTGCCGCGATCCTCCAGGAAGAACACCTCTTCCATTGGAGTGACAAAGAACCGCGATGAGTAGAGCTCGTCGACGAAGACCAGTCGGGGCATCCTGCCGAGCTCGTTCGGTAGTTCTTCGGCACGTTCATTGACCATGCTGTAGGCCAGTCGGTTCCTTCTGCCAAGGTTGGCACCTTCGACAAAGAAAACTGATGATGGGGCAGGCATTGTGTTCTGGATATGTGGGTGTTTAGTTTTTCTTGAGTCTTGAGGATTCTTTGTCTGGGCGTGAGGCTGCTTTAAAAACGATTTTGATGACCTACCCCTCGTCCTACCGTCTTTTATAACCTTAGTAGGAGCGTGTTTATTACGTTCGAATTTCAAGTGTCTGCGGTTTGAATTTTACCGTTGCCTCATTTATTGCTTCGACACGCTATGTGTTTGTTGTTCGGGCAATAAAAATTTTGCCAAACCGTTTACGATCTTCTAGGATTTGCTTTTTAAAAATTTTGCCATAGAATGAATTATTGCTTCGGTGATAGGAAAAGTTGAATTCTTTTCACAAAACTCCAAACCGTTTACGATCTTCAAGATCTTACTTTTTGAAAATTTTGCCACTGATTGAATTATTTCTCTAACACTTTGTATGTTTTCGGCTACAAGGATTTGCTCGGAGATTGAATTATTGATTTCTTTTCACAAAACTCCAAACCGTTTACGATCTTCAAGATTTTACTTTTTCAAAATCTTTGAAAATTTTGCCACTGATTGAATTATTGCTTAATGAGAGATGTGACATTAACCCGTTAGCCACTCCCATAAAAACTCACATAACCACACTAGCCACACATAAACACTAGGAACATATAACCAAGCATTCTCTGCATATTTCACATAGCAAGTTATGGCTGACGACATGGAAACAACCATTCATGGCCTGTGTGAGAATATTAGGATTGAGGCCGAGCACGGAAAAGCCATGGAAGCAATGTGCCGGCAACTTGTGGAACAGAATGAGCGGCTGGTTGAGATGATCTGGAACCGAGACCGGCTGCTAGATCGGTGGGAGGAGGCCTATAAGAGGCTCCGTGACAGCTGGGTTGCAGCGGCCACCGAGAGCAATGATCTAGCCCGAGAGAACAACCGCCTGAAGCGGGAGCTGAATATGAAGAAGCCTAGGCAGGCTGATTAGGATTGTAGTTTAAATCTACTTCCCCCTTAATTTTTAGTGAACAGTAATTCTATGAACAGTGAAAAAATTATTTTAGGAGGGGCCATGGCCCCTGTTGGCCCCCCCCTCCCTCCGCCTCTGGCTGTTGGGCTCAGCCTTTGGGGACTTGTTGCTGATCTTGCAGTAACTTGGCAAGGAGGTGCTGTTCTGCCATTAAGCTTTACATGCTTCCTAATTCTCCGGTATAGCCCTTGGTTTGAATACCAAGATATTATGTAACAGCCCGGGTAAAATTTTGGATTTTTACCGGACTGTAAAAGTCTATTTACCGTGATTTACTGTTGAATTAATCTTGGGTAATTAATTCAAGGTAAATCGGGAGTCGTTTTTCGAAACCAAAGGTTTTCCCGCGCTCGTGATTTTCCCGTGAATTTTTCGGAACTAAGTTGGTATTTTTCGGGTTTCGGAATTTCTCGGAAAATCACACCGAAAAATAACTAAGGAGGTATCTGTTATTTTCTGGTCTGGATCGGACTCGCCCGTAATGCGGACGAATTGAATTATTGGAAAATCACATGTTCAATAGTAGCTATCAGTTTATAAAAAGGAAGTGAAGCCGGAGGTAGAGCAGAAGAGAAGAAGAAAAAAAGAAAGAGAGAAAAAGGAAAAATAGAGAAAAAGAAAAGAAAAGAGAGGAAAAAAAAAGAAGAAGAAAAAGAGAAGAAAAAGAAAAAAAAAAGAGAAGAAAAAGGAGGGAAAATAAAAAGAAAAAAAGGACCAATCAGGAAGTAGAAAAATAGGAAAAAAAAGATAGAAAGAAAAAAAAAGAAATGAAAAAAAAGAAACAGAAAATAGAAAAGAAAAAGGAAGAAAATAAAAAGAAAAGAAAAAGAAAATACGGGAAAAGAAAAAAAATGGAAGCTACAGTGTCGTCACCCCTAGGACGCCCAGCTACTGTTCACGTCGAGGAGTTTGGCGCCGCTGCACGCCACACCGAGGCCACCATCGTCTTCGCCGTGATGTCGCCGACTCGTCCCCGTCGCTTCCGTCGCCATACGCTGTCGGAGACGCCCACACGCGCCGTTGACCCGCCGCAGACCCGGCGGATCTCACTCCCTCGCAGCCGCCGCCTCAGGCCGACGTCGCCGCGCTGCCATACCGCCTTCCAGGGAGTCGCCAGCCGCCGCTTGCACCTCTGCACCGTGCTCGCGCTGCGTCGCGCTCGTCATCGCCGCCGTTGCCGTTGAACCCGAGGTGAGACCCGCTTGACCCGCGTTCGACCCGTCACCAACGGTCGGGTCGCGCCTTGGACCTTTCCTTGTGTGGGCTGGGTTGTTCGGGCGTGGGCCGGACTGTGCTGCTGGGCTCTGCACGGGCCTGGGCTTGGCACTGTGCAGGGTCTGGTCCGGCACTGTTCATGGCCCAGTCCATTTAATTAAAAAAACAATTTATATATATCTATTTATTAATATTCTGGAAATTATTTTTGGAAAAAAAATTATATAACTATTTTGAGAAAATTATGGATAATTTGATTCTGAAATTTTTATTAAAATATAAATATATTTACTTGGTTAAATAATTATGTTTTGTGTTGGAAAATTAAATTGTATATATATTTAGAAAAGATAAATACTATACATATTTTCTAGAAATTATAAATAGCTTATTATTTTTCTGGAAAAATTAAGGAGATTATATTTTGGAAAATTATAAGTATCTTATGAAAATATTTTGAAAAAGAGTTTTTAATTAAAGTATGGTACCGAAATTATATTCGGAAATACGTACGGTAAATTATTTTCCGTAAAAGATAATACTAACGGATAAGGACCGGGATGGGTAATTTCGTAGTATTGGCATCATTGCATACCGAATATGTGCATTTATATGGGTGTATGTTGTTTTATTGTATAGGTTTGATATCGGGCAGTTTCCCGAGGAGCCGGCGTCGGACCGGTTAGTATTTCCGGAGTTGAGTAATCGGCCAAGGTGAGGATGGATTTCCTTCAATATGTGCCTTATTACTCGGTTATTGTGTTTGGTGTTGTTGCATTGTTGGATGCTGTGCTTTTGTTGTGTTTTGGCTCGGGATGTCTATCTCGGTGCTTGTTTGGTATTTTTGGGATGTTTATCCCCGTATCAAATTTCTGTGTCTTTTGGATTAAGTAATAATGGATTAATAATGAATTGTGACGAGGGTGTCGATCCTCGGGATTTTGGTTAGGGATGTCGATCCCTACGGTTTGTTTTATTGACGGTAATATAATTGTCACGTGGTAAGTAGAGGTACGACCGGATGGTTAGAGACTGTTTTGTGGTGGCCATGATCTGGGTTCGTGTGATAAGCATGTCTATGCTTGGGATGTCTATCCCGGTTTGTTATTTTTGGGATGTCTATCCCTGGGTTCTTTTTGATCTGGCACCAGAAACAGGTTGATAACCTGGTACGACC
>JAKUCV010000103.1:3681-49367 GCA_028386065.3 Turnera subulata | reverse complement strand
AAAAAAATATATGTTTACTTTGAGAAAATTATGGTCAATTTAATTCTGGTATTTTGAGGAAAATATAAATATATATACTTTGTTAAATAATTACGTTATGTTTGGAAAAACTATTATTATTTGGAAAAAATATATATACCATGGAAATATTTTTTGGAAAATTTATATAAATGTTATTTTTCCTGGAAAATTATGGCAACTGGTACCTTTTGGGAAAATATGTATTTATGGTATACATGATTTATATTTCTGAAATATATAATTATTTTGATAATGTAATTGTTTGGAAAAGTATTTTATGTTGGAAATATATATGTGTATTTATAAATTCGAATTTATTTTTAGAAAATAAGTTTATGTGATTATACTTTCTGGAAATGGAGTTTTCTAAAGATAATAATACTTGGAAATTATATTTTGGAAAGTATAATAATTTTTATGTAAATACTATGGAAAATATATACATATGTTATAAATTCCAGAAAAATTATGGTAATTATTATTTTGGAAAAATTATATTATTTTATGAAAATGTTTTGATTTAATAGTTTTGGAAATATATTTTTGTAACCTTATATGCATACGATATATTTTCGGAAAAAGGGATAATTATGGTAAAAGATGATAATAAAAGGTATGAACCGGGATGGGTTTATTTCGCAGTATTGGCATCATAGTATACCGATTATGTGCATTTATGTGAATATATTATTTTGTTGGATAGGTTTGGATATCGGGCAGTTTCTCGAGGAGCCGGCCTTGGTACCGGTCACTGTCTCCGGAGTTGAGTAATCGACCAAGGTGAGGATGGATTTCCTTCAATATGTGCCTGTATTACTCGGTTATTGTGTTTGATGATTATTGCATTGTTGGATGTTGCATTTGCTGTGGTGTGATTCGGGATGTTTATCCCAGTGTCTTGATTGGTTTTGGGATGTTTGTTCCCGTACGTTGAGTTTTTGGATGTTTATCCTTGTGTCTTTTGGTATTAAGTATAATGGGTTAAATAATACTTTGTGATAAGGATGTCGATCCTCGGTTTTGGATGGGATGTCTATCCCGGTATTTTGGTTAGGGATGTTGATCCCTGAGTTTGGTTTGATGATGATAATATAATTGTCACGTGGTAAGTAGAGGTACGACTCGATGGTTTAAGACTATTTTTTGGGGGCCTTGACCTGGGTTACTTGTGATAAGCATGTCTATGCTTGGGATGTCTATCCCGTGATTATTTTTGGGATGTCTATCCCTGGGTTCGTATTTTTGGGATGTCGATCCCTGGGTTCTATTGATTTGGTCTGGCACCCGAAATATGTTGATAACCAGGTCTGACCCCTAGCTTATCCGTGACGGGGCCCGGAAAAGATAAAATTGGAAAATTGGATTTTTATTTGAGTCTTTTTGGTCTTGGACTAGTTTTGGGTCGTGTCTTTTGATTTGGTATATTTTGGCGGTCTTTGTCTAATTTCAGCTTTGAGTAATTTTTTTAGGGTTGCATAATGATCGTCTATCCATGGTTGTGAGCACTTCGGACTCACCCCTCACCTGCGGGCTTTCATCCCGTAGGTTGAGATATTTGTGGTGAGACACCCGTGTCCCAATTTTACAAATAAAATACTTAATCAAAAGGAATTTACCAAAATGCCCCTGAAACCTGGGACACGAAATCCAATACCAAAAAAAATATCTGAAAAAGAAATCTTAGTAAGACGAGATGCCATAAAGTACAAGAGAAAACCGGCTTATCAAGCCATAAGTCAACCCGGCAATCCGCCGAAACATCATCAGGTAACAAATCCCGGCAACCCGCCGATAAAGTAATCAAAATCAAAATGACATCTCAACAAAATCCAATGCAGCAGAAGATAAAGATAAAATAAAAACAAAAGTAGAAAGTGATATGCAAGTCGGCTCTATGGATCCAACCGGGAGAAGCAGCACAGCTACCTGCTGGGATAACCACGTCCGTACTCTGGAAAGGAAGTAAGAGACTGCACGCTATCTAAGAGTCTGAAAAACAACGATGGCGATTATGTGAGTCGCCTACTCAGTGAGCAGTATAAATCTAGTTATGTAGGTGTGCAAAGCAAGTTCGAAAGGAAAGAAGAGAAACAAACACAAGTAAACACACAATAACCAGTACTAACATGCCAACCACACAAAGCAAACAGTTTATATTCTCCATCTGTTGTGTGTTGAGTTTTCTTATTATATTTATTATTCAGGGCCCCCTACTGTGTGCGTCGAGCTCGGTCCCGCTCATGAGACAACCAGGCATAAGCCCAATATAACCAGGCATGAAGCCCAAACATATCCATAGAGAGAGAGAGAGATAGAGAGAAAGAGGGAGGTAGAAAGGGGGAGGTAGAAGGAGGGAGGTAGAACCGGTCATCACAGACCCATATGCTAAACCGCATATACCATGCTATCCCGCATGCAAACCCGAGGGATATCACTTCCCGCTCGAACCAACCGGTCATCAGCACACAGTAGCCTATCTTCTACTGTACATTATTCTTATTTATAAATTATGAGTTCATGTGTGCCAAGAGTTGTGATTTAACAGGGTTGTATGAATTATCAACTCAATCAAGTATCCGGGTCTCCGACCCACAGTACATCACACAAATCACCCAAAATCACTCCACTTGTTATATTCCATAACAATCTAAAAGTCATGCTCATCCAGCAAATAGTAACACATAGGCACACAATACGGATCACAGCATGTTAGCAAACAGGGCATGTAACTCAAACAGACCAATCTAACAAGCTCATGCATACAAACAGAAAAAGACGTATAAAGTCACCTCAACGACGATTATCCTGTGGAGCCTTCCCCAAGACAGATCCTCCAGCTCCCGAGGTATTACCCGTGCCTGAATACCGGCACACACAGTAATTACAAAACAATTACAATAAACCGTGCATGCATGATATTTATATGCTCAACTGAATAGAACTTGACCCAATCTACCCGGTTAAGTAATTCCAGGGTCTAAGCCCAAAAGGGTAACTCCAAAGAGATTGGGACCTAAGGTGCTCCGGGCTTAAGCCCAACTATGTCCATAAATAATCCCTGGGCCTAAGGCCTATTCATTATGTCCTTAACGAGTTCCCGGGCCTAAAGCCCATCTAAGTTCAAAACTGAATCCCGGGCCTAAAGCCCATTATGAAGTTGGGCTTAAAGCCCGTTACCCAAGTCCAAAGGTTATCAAATTAAGTCATAAAGTTTTAGACTAATTTCCATTTAAGGGGTTTTTACCGAGCCCGAGTTACCGTCCTAAAGGTTCTACCCGCGTCGGACAAACCAGTCACAAGCTACTCGCTTCCAACTCTCGATTTCTACTATATAAAATACAATTAATACAACCCAATTCAGAATAATTAATACATGCCATGAATGTACAACAAATTACACATCAAGGTAATACCATTAAACGCCAGAATAAAAACCTGTGCCCTCGCCGGAAAATTCCCGAGCCTCGCCGGATTCCAGTGACCTTGCCGGAAAAATTTACAACACCGGAGATCGACCACAACACACTGTCACAACTAATCACAACCAAAACAGCACTCAAACACAGATTCAACGAGAGAACGCAAGCCCACATAAGCATCAAACGAATTAGAAAGGATCCTTACCGATATACTTGTACGGTAACCGGATCTGTCCAAAACAAAATCTGCTGAACCGTAGTAACCTCAAGCCTACACCAAAACCAGGGCCGAACACTGGTGCAACCATTACGACAACACAACGACCATCAGCAGTCATAATCACAAAACCGTCAGCAAAACGAATTGAGGAAGAAAGAAAGGCTGCAGGCACACTCACCGGAAAACAAGTCCTCACTATCGACACTAGACTTGAACCCAAACTCACAGCTGTGCTCGGTACAGTACTGCCCGGAGCCAATCACCACGAGAACCACCCCAATCCAGTTGAATCCACCCCACCGGATACCAACCACAAGCCAGACAAGACCCGAAACCACCAAACCGTACCAACAACCAGCACCCACCCCGCCGCCACAAGAAAACCCACGCCAACACAAACTCAATCAGACAAGCTAACCTAATCCAATCCAAATCGGAAGAAAAGAGAGAGAGCGTGAGGCTTACCGGCGACAAAACCAGAGGCGGCGGCGAGGGAACGAGATATGGCCTCACCGAGTCGTGCTCGACTCCAACTTCTTCCCTCCACTCCTACTGGCAGACGGCGACACAACCTCGAGCAGCGGTGCGGAGTGGCGAGCGAAGAAGACATGACGAGATGGTGATGTCGGTGGCATGAGAGAGAAGAAGAGAGGAAGAAGATGTAGGTTCGGGAAAAGAAAAGAGAAAGAAAGAAGTGGGGAGGTAATAGGTGGTAACTGCTACCATGATTTGAGGAGAACAAATCGGGAGTAGAAACCGTGGGGAAGAGAAAGGAGAGAGGGAGAGAGAGAGAGAGAGAGAGAGTCGGCGGCGTGGAAGAGAAAGGAGAGAAAGAAGAAAAGAAAAGAAGAGGGAAAGGGGCTTTAGGGTTTGACCCGCCAGCCCGAACGATGCGTCGTTCAGCTGGGCGCGGTCAACCCGCCCTGTTGACCCGTTTGTTTGTTTTTTTTTCCAATACGACGTAGTTTTGATTGAAACAACGATAAGCTTCGCGTTTTACCCCGATCTCGAATTCGTTTTCCACGGAACCCGAACCAAGAACCATACCAACTTGAAATTGACATTTCCAAGGAAAAATAATTTATTTCCACAACCAAAACTCGAAAATACCTCAAGGGTAAAATTGGAATAAAATTCTGAAAATTTCCGTAAGTTAATTTATGAAAATCCGGGGCATTACAGTTCTACCCCACTTAAGAAAATTTCGTCCTCGAAATTACAAGATATAAAAATCAGAACAGATGTGGATACTGCTCTCTCATATGGGACTCAACCTCCCAAGTAGCCTCATTCGGGGAATGACGGCTCCATCTAACCCGAACCACAGGAATGGTACGACTCCTCAACTACCGCATCTCCTGAGCCAAAATCTCCACCGGCTCCTCAACATAGGTCAAATCCTCAGAGACCTCCACCTCTGTCGGGGATACAACCTGACTAGGATCAGACCGATAATGCCTTAGCATCGAAACATGGAATACATCATGTATGCGCGACAGCTCCTCCGGTAAAGCCAACCTGTAGGCCAGCGGACCAATCCGCTCCAAGATATAACGAGGGCTCAACTTACCCTTCCTCCCGAACCGGATAACACCTCTCCAGGGAGCAACACGGAGGAAAACTCTGTCACCTACATTGTACTCCATCTCCCGACGATGCTTATCGGCAAAACTCTTTTGCCGATCCTAAGCAGCTCTCATGCACTGCTTAACCACCTCGATCTGATCAACAGTCTCCTGGACTAGGTTCGGACCAACCACCTGTCTCAGACCTTCCTCATCCCAACAGATCAGACTACGACACTTTCGCCCATACAAAGCCTCATAAGGCGCCATACCGATACTGGAGTGATACCCGTTGTTATAGGCAAACTCAACTAACGGTAATGTCTCATCCCAAGAACCACTGAAATTGAGCACACAAGCTCTAAGCATATCCTCCAGTGTTTGTATAGTCCTCTCTGACTGCTCATCGGTCTGCGGATGGAATGCAGTATTGAAATTCAGCTTAGTACCCAAAGTTGACTGTAAGCTCTTCCAGAAGTGGGAAGTAAATGTAACGCCCCGGATTTTCATAATTTGATTTTCGGGATTTTCGGAATTTTTATTCCAATTTTTTCCCTTGAGGTATTTTCGAGTTTTAGTCGAGGAAATAAATTATTATGCCTTGGAAATGTCAATTTTAGGTTGGTAGTGTTCATAGTTCGGGTCCCGTGGGAAACGGATTCGAGAACGGGGTGAAACGCGAAGATTAACGTGGGTACTAGTGAAACTACGTCGTTTTGGAAACTGTTTAAAAAAAAAAATTGAAGGCGTTGACCAGGCAGGGGGTTGACCGCGCCTAAGCGGACGACGAGTCGTCCACTAGGGCGGCCAACCCTAGCCCGATTCCCTCTTTTTCTTTTTTCTTCTCTTCTCCTCCTTTCTTTTTCTTTCTCTTTCTCCCTGCCGCCTCCTCCTACCTCCTTTCTCCTCCTTCCTTTTCTCTCTCTTCTCTTCTCTCCCTCTCTCCCTCTCTCTCTCTCTCTCATCTTCGTCTACACATCAACCTCCTATCCCCCACGCCCGTCCTTTTCTCTTCCCTTCTTCCTTGCTCTCGCCACACCGTTGCTTGAGAGGGGAGCCGCCGCCATTCTACGTTGTGGAGGTGAGGAGGCACACCGAAGAGGACGAACGGCGAAGGACCAAGTCGTGAACTTGAACCCGTCGCCGTCGCCGCCGCCGCCACCTGGGTAAGAGTTCCTGCCTTTAGGATTTCTCTTGCGTTTTTTTTTCTTTGTGTTGGTTTCGGGTCTGACCCGGTTATGCTTGATGTGGTGTTTGGGTTGTTGTTGGTGGTGGTGGTCGCGCTGTGGACGGTGGTGGGGTTGTTTGCGTGCGTGTGGTTGGTGTTGGGTGTGTTGTTTGCTGCCGGTGGTGTTCCTGTATGGTGCGTGTTTGTTGGCGATGGGTGCGATGGGGTTCGTTGGTGGCCGACGTGCTGTGTGCGTGTCTCTCCGGCAGCGTGCCGACGAGCTAGGGGCTGTGTGGATTCAAATCCGGCACCTGCAGAGTCGCTTAGTTCCGGGTAAGGATTTAATACCTTGGTACTTTTCTTGCTTTGATTCTTTTGGGATGCTGCGGAAGTGGTTAGTAAAGTGTTGAATCGGATGTTGGATTTTGTTTTCTTCTATCTAACAGTGACGATTCTTGGTCGGTACTCAGTGGGATTGAATTCGTGCAGTGGGAACTATTGTTGTTCGGGTAATGATGCGATCCTCTTCCTGCCTTCTTTTCAATACTGTTTTTTATGAGAGTTGAATTAAGTGTGTTTGGTTGTGTTTTGGTCATGGCAGACTTGTTGAGGCCTTGTACCTAGTGGTTGTGGAGTTTTTCCGGCAAGGTCACCGGAATCCGGCGAAGGCTCGGAAATTTTTCGGCGAGGCTCGGGAATATTCCGGCGAAGGTTCGTGTGTTGATTTTGGCATTTAACGGTATACTTGATGTATAATTTGTGTTATTCATGGCATGTACTTATTATATTCGGATTGGGTTATGTAATATTGATAATGTACATAGTAGAAATCGAGAACGGGAATTATGTGGAACATAACCGGGAATTTACTGACACGGGTAGAACCATAGGCTGAGAATCTTTGGGCTCGGATTGACCTTGGACTTAAGTAACGGGCTTTAAGCCCAATCCTATAATTGGTTAAATAAGGACTTAAGGAAGTGGGTTTAGGCCCGGAAACTGAATTTGGGCTTAGATTGGGTTTTAGGCAGGAAACTCGTAAAGGACATAATGAGTGGGCCATAGGCCCGGGAACTACTTATTGGACTTAGTTGGGTGTAAGCCGGTAAACCTTAGGTCCCGATACTTGGAGTTAGGTGAGATGGACACCATGTCGGGCTTAGACCCGGGAATTACATAGTTGGCTAACTAGGGACGGGTTTAACTCAGTTGAGCATTATAGTTACATGCATGCACGTTTTTATTGTTATTGTTTGTAATTTGTTGTGTGTGCCGGTATTCAGGCACGGGTAACGCCTCGGGAGCTGGAGGATCTGTTTTGGGAAAAGCTCCACAGGACAACCGTCGTTGAGGTGACTTTATACGTCTTTTTATGTTTGTATGCATGAGCTTGTTGGATTGGTTTGTTTGAGTTGCATGCTTGTTTGCTAACATGCTGTGATCCGTATTGTGTGCCTAAGTGTACTATTTGCTTGTGAGCATGATTATTGGATTGTTATGGAGTATAACAGGTGGAGTGATTTTAGGTGTTTTGTGTGATGTATTGTGGGTCGGGGACCCGGATATTTGTTTAAGTTGATTTATCACACAATCCTGTTAAATCACAACTAATGGCACACATAAACTCATAATTTGTGAATAAGAATAATGTACAGTAGAAGTTAGGCTACTGTGTGCTGATGACCGGTTGGTTCGAGCGGGAAGTAATACCCCTCAGGTTTGCATGCAGGATAGCATGTGATATGCGGATTTGCATATGGGTCTGTAATGACCGGTTCTACCTCCCTCCTTCTACCTCCCCCTTTCTACCTCCCTCTTTCTCTCTGTCTCTCTCTCTCTCTCTATGGTTATGTTTGGGCTTCGTGCCTGGTTTTATTTGGGCTTATGCCTGGTTGTCTCATGAGACGGGACCCAGTTCGACGCACACGGTAGGGGCCCTGAATAATAAATTATTAATAAGAAAAACTTAACACATAACAGATGGAGAATAATGAACTGTTTGCTTGAATGTGTTGGCATGTTAGTACTGGTTGTTGTATGTTGCTTACTTGTCTTGTTGCTCTTCCTTCCTTTCGAACTTGATCTGCACACCCTCATATTTAGACTTATATTGCTCACCGAGTAGGCGACTCACATAATCGCCAACGTTGTTTTTCAGACTCATAGATAGCGTGCCGTCTCTTTCTTCTTTCCCGGAGTACGGACGTGGATATCCCAGCAGGTAGCTGTGCTTCATTTCCCGGTTGGATCCATAGAGCCGGCATGCATATCATATACTTTTGCTATTTTATATTTTATCTTAACTTCCGCTGCATTGGGTTTATTTGGGATGTCACTATTGATTTTGACTACATTATCGGCGGGTTGCCGGGATTTGATATTGATGATGTTTCGGCAGGATGTCGGGTCGACTTGTGGCTTGTTAAGCCGGATTGTTTTGTTCTTTATGACATCCCGTTTTATTAAGAATTTTGGATAATGTTTTAGATATTGGATTTCGTGTCCCGGGGTTTCAGGTGTATTTTGGTAATTTCCTTGTGTTTAAGTATTTTATTGTTAAATTGGGACACGGGTGTTTCAGGTGCACAAGTGAACTTCTCCAGAACATTCTCCACCTGGAAAAACCAATCGTCAAACTCCTTGGCTTTGCCCTCTTCACCAGAGAATTCCTTGATCGTCGACTTATCCATGTGCTTATATCCACTCTCCATACCACCAGCCGCAGCAGGTGCTACCAGATGGGCACCCTGCTGCTGCTGCTGCTGAAACTACTGGAACTGTTGCCACTGCAGAAAGGCCTGATACTGCTGGAACGCTGGGTCCACAACAGGTGGTACGGGTGGCACAACATTCTGTTCTCCTCCCCCTGCAGCATTATTCCCTGCTGCATTATTGTTCCCCTGTCCAATGGGAACCTGCATCACCGACACATTGTCGGAGACATGAGTAGCGGCGTCATCCTCAGCATTGTGCTGCCCCTGGTGATCCATATCAACGCCTATATGAATGCAAATGAGTCAAAAATACTTTTAAAGTCATAAATCCGAAAACAGGCTTAAACACAGAATTCAATTTGAAAACAAAGTTTAAAAACACTTTTAAAACCAAAGATCAGAAGCCTGCTCCGCTACCAAGCTGAGACACCCGTGTCCCAATTTTACAAATAAAATACTTAATCAAAAGGAATTTACCAAAATGCCCCTGAAACCCGGGACATGAAATCCAATACCAAAAACATTATCTGAAAAAGAAATCTTATTAAGACGAGATGCCATAAAGTACAAGAGAAAACCGGCTTATCAAGCCATAAGTCAACCTGGCAATCCACCGAAACATCATCAGGTAACAAATCCCGGCAACCCGCCGATAAAGTAATCAAAATCAAAATGACATCTCAACAAAATCCAATGCAGTGGAAGATAAAGATAAAATAAAAACAAAAGTAGAAAGTGATATGCAAGTTGGCTCTATGGATCCAACCGGGAGAAGAAGCACAGCTACCTGCTGGGATAACCACGTTCGTACTCTGGAAAGGAAGAAAGAGACTGCACGCTATCTAAGAGTCTGAAAAACAATGGTGGCGATTATGTGAGTCGCCTACTCAGTGAGCAGTATAAATCTAGTTATCTAGGTGTGCAAAGCAAGCTCGAAAGGAAAGAAGAGAAACAAACACAAGTAAGCAAACAAACAATAACCAATACTAACATGCCAACCACATAAAGCAAACAGTTTATATTCTCTATCTGTTGTGTGTTGAGTTTTCTTATTATATTTATTATTCAGGGCCCCCTACTGTGTGCATCGAGCTCGGTCCCGTCTCATGAGACAACCAGGCATAAGCCCAATATAACCAGGCATGAAGCCCAAACATATCCATAGAGAGAGAGAGAGAGACAGAGAGAAAGAGGGAGGTAGAAAGGTGGAGGTAGAAGGAGGGAGGTAGAACCGGTCATCACAGACCCATATGCTAAACCGCATATACCATGCTATCCCACATGCAAACCCGAGGGATATCACTTCCCGCTCGAACCAACCGGTCATCAGCACACAGTAGCCTATCTTCTACTGTACATTATTCTTATTCATAAATTATGAGTTCATGTGTGCCAAGAGTTGTGATTTAACAGGGTTGTGTGAATTATCAACTCAATCAAGTATTCGGGTCTCCGACCCACAGTACATCACACAAATCACCCAAAATCACTCCACATGTTATATTCCATAACAATCTAAAAGTCATGCTCATCCAGCAAATAGTAACACATAGGCACACAATACGGATCACAGCATGTTAGCAAACAGGGCACGCAACTCAAACAGACCAATCTAACAAGCTCATGCATACAAACATAAAAAGACGTATAAAGTCGCCTCAACGACAATTATCCTGTGGAGCCTTCCCCAAGACAGATCCTCCAGCTTCCGAGGTATTACCCGTGCCTGAATACCGGCACACACAGTAATTACAAAACAATTACAATAAACCGTGCATGCATGATATTTATATGCTCAACTGAATAGAACTTGACCCAATCTACCCGGTTAAGTAATTCCAGGGTCTAAGCCCAAAAGGGTAACTCCAAAGAGATTGGGACTTAAGGTGCTCCGGGCTTAAGCCCAACTAAGTCCATAAATAATCCCCGGGCCTAAGGCCTATTCATTATGTCCTTAACGAGTTCCCGGGCCTAAAGCCCATCTAAGTTCAAAACCGAATCCCGGGCCTAAAGCCCAATATAAAGTTGGGCTTAAAGCCTGTTACCCAAGTCCAAAGGTTATCAAATTAAGTCATAAATTCTCATTACCGGGCCTAGGCCCATTTTAGACCAATTTCCATATAAGGGGTTTTTCCCGAGCCCGAGTTACTGTCCTAAAGGTTCTACCCGCGTCGGACAAACAAGTCACAAGCTAGTCGCTTCCAACTCTCGGTTTCTACTATATAAAATACAATTAATACAACCCAATTCAGAATAATTAATATATGCCATGAATGTACAACAAATTACACATCAAGGTAATACCGTTAAAAGCCGGAACAAAAACCCGAGCCCTCGCCGGATTCCGGTGACCTTGCCGGAAAAATTTACAACACTGGAGATCGACCACAACACATTGTCACAACTGATCACAACCAAAACAGCACTCAAACACAGATTCAATGAGAGAACGCAAGCCCACATAAGCATCAAACGAATTAGAAAGGATCCTTACCGAAATACTTGTACGGTAACCGGATCTGTCCAAAACAAAATCTGCTGAACCGCAGTAACCTCAAGCCTACACCAAAACCAGGACCGAACACTGGCGCAACCATTACGACAACACAACGACCATCAGTAGTCATAATCACAAAACCGTCAGCAAAACGAATTGAGGAAGAAAGAAAGGCTGCAGGCACACTCACCGGAAAACAAGTCCTCACTGTCGACACTAGACTTGAACCCAAACTCACAACTGTGCTCGGTACAGTACTGCCCGGAGCCAATCACCATGAGAACCACCCCAATCCGGTTGAATCCACCCCACCGGATACCAACCACAAGCCAGACAAGACCCGGAACCACCAAGTCGTACCGCCAACCAGCACCCAGCCCGTCGCCACAAGAAAACCCACGCCAACACAAACTCAATTAGACAAGGTAACCCAAGCCAATCCAAATCGGAAGAAAAGAGAGAGAGCGTGAGGCTTACCGGCGACAAAACCAGAGGCGACGGCGAGGGAACGAGATATGGCCTCACCGAGTCGTGCTCGACTCCAACTTCTTCCCTCCACTCCTACTGGCAGACAGCGACACAACCTCGAGCGGCAGTGCGGAGTGGCGAGCGAAGAAGAGATGACGAGATGGTGATGTCGGTGGCGTGAGAGAGAAGAAGAGAGGAAGAAGATGTAGGTTCAGAAAAAGAAAAGAGAAAGAAAGAAGTGGGGAGGTAATAGGTGGTAACTGCTACAACGATTTGAGGAGAACAAATCGGGAGCAGAAACCGTGGGGAAGAGAAAGGAGAGAGGGAGAGAGAGACAGAGAGTCGGCGGCGTAGAAGAGAAAGGAGAGAAAGAAAAGAAGAGGGAAGGGGGTTTTAGGGTTTGACCCGTTTGTTTGTTTGTTTGTTTTTTTCCAATACGACGTAGTTTCGATTGAAAAAATGATAAGCTTCGCGTTTCACCCCGATCTCGAATTCTTTTTCCACGGAACCCGAACCAAGAACCATACCAACTTAAAATTGACATTCCCAAGGAAAAATAATTTATTTCCACGACTAAAACTCGAAAATACCTCAAGGGTAAAATTGGAATAAAATTCCAAAAATTTCCGTAAGTTAAATGTATGAAAATCCGGGGCGTTACATGTGGTTCAGGTTTGGTGCATTCCAGACAGGCTGCGACGTTATCCCTTGGATAGGGCTCGGATCCATAGTTTGCGTCAGTGTCGCATACAGTGTCTTGTGAGTTATTAAGTCTTCTGCTGTGCATTATTTTTAGTACTGTTGGGCCATTGGGCCGGATATGATGTTATCATTGTTTTTATTTTGGGCTGTTGAGCCCGAGTTTCTGTTGTATACACTGTATGCTGGGCTTGTTTTGGTTGGGTCGTCACAGTTCCGGCACGTGTTTACTGTGTACGGTAAATACGGGTCGGGGCGTTTTATTTTGGTAGCGGAGCGGGCGATAGGTCTTGTTGGGAAGTCATTGTGTGTTTGTTGTCCTTGTTTGCATAGTTCGCTCCATTTGTTTATTATTTTATATCATTTTAGTTAGTGCATTATGGATCCAGTCAAGGGATGCCAGCTGTCGCAGAACATTCACATATGAGGTAAATGATGCCATAAATAAGAGGAAACATAAATATTATTAATAATACTAATAATTTCATTACAAAGATAAATATTACATTGAGATTTTATAAAAAATAAAAATACATTCTTCTCCTTGGAACGACATTGACCCTGAAGCTGTTTGGGTCATTGTTGATATTGACCGTGATCCTGTCGCTCCACGAGAACCACATGCTGCCCGCGTTATTCTGGCCAGGGAGCTCGAACCGGTTTGCTGCAGGGAACCGAAGTGGGATGAGACCGTGATTGTCTTCAGGCTACCACTGGGTCTCCGTGAGAAGAACCATATTTGGCTTGTATTGGTTCTTCAGGTCCCTCAGGGTACGCGAGAACTCCTGGGAACGCCTAGCAACTCCTCTGTAGTTCCATACCAGTAGTCGGGCCTTTGGCCAAGTTGGAGGTAATCGAGTCATTCTGGGCATGCTTTGGGCTGTCATCGAGAGCTGGTAGTAGGCACCTTGCTCCAGGGATTGGCAAGTGGACTCTAGGTTGAACTCCTGAAGTCTTTCAGAAATGAAAAACATGACGGAGTTGGCCGATCTATGGAAGGAGGTCCTCAGGGTGCCATGGTCCTCCAGGAAGAACGTCTCTTCCATGGGAGTGACGAAGAACCTCGATGAGTAGAGTTCATCGACGAAGACCAGACGTGGCATTCTGCCGAGCTCGTTCGGTAGTTCTTTTGGACGCTCGTTGATCATGCTGTAGGCCAGTCGATTTCTTCTGCCTAGATTGGCACCTTCGACAAAGAAGACGGATGATGGAGCAGGCATCGTGTTTTGGACGCGTTGGTGTTTTGTTTTTCTGAGAATTGTGGTTTTGTTTGCCTTCGTGTCTTGTTTGCTTTAAGATGCTTTGAGTTTTTGCTTTCCGTTGTCTTGTCTTTTATAGAAAAATGTTTTGCCTTTCTCTTCACAAACTCCAATCATTTTCAATCTTCAAGATTCTGCTTTTTGAAAATTTTTCCGTTGCTTCATTTATTGCTTTGTTACTTTATACGTTTTTGGGCTACAATTGCCAGTGTTTTTCAACCCTTTTCCATCTCGTGATTTTCTTTCGCCCTGGCTACCTTGTCCATTCTTTTTATGGTTTTTCTATATTTTCCTGCCTCTTTTATCACATGCATCCGTGACCGTTGAGGCTAGACTGATGGGACCACACCTCGAGTAGAGCGCATGTACGACAAGCTTACAACTGTTCGGACATCGTGGAGGGATACGAAACTTGACAGACGTTTTTGGCTCATGCGGAATTTGTGAACAAGTGGGTACGTTTCTTTCGAGGGACACAGGACGTGCTCGTGATCATCACCTTGCGAGTTAACGGATGTCTCTTTCACGAGGGAAACCGATGTCACCGTTAGTTGCACATGTTACGCTTCTTGGGTTCGAGGGTGTTTATGTCCGATACAAGCACCGATCATGAAAACATGTTTTGTTTTAACTTCTTTATGTTTTGGTTTTGTTAAATGAATTTTGTTCTTAATTTCCTTATGTTTGATTTTATATTCTTATTGTTGATCTTTGATTTGCTTTGAGGTGTTTTAATTTTCTGTTTAACATAAGATTTCGTAATATAAGAGTTTTGATTTAAAAAGGAAACTTATTTTATTTATTTTATAACAGTTTTACAACGGAGAAGAAGTACTCTATGGAGTTACATGCTTCTCTAGGTCTTTTACAAGTTTTTGGACGTTTTTCACATGAGAGAAGAGCTCTGCGCACGCCAGTTCTATCTGCATCACCGCCGAGCTGATCTTCTTCAGTGAGACGTTCAGCTGCGTCAGTGTCTGCTGCGGAGTGCTGCTTTTAGCAGTTGCCTTGCCGTTCCCATCCTCAGCTTCTTTGGGAGCACGCTTCTTTCGCCGTCTGCTGGAGACGACCAAGTGCTCTTTCAGGCCGATGATGTTCGTCTTGAACCGCTTCTTAGGAGGTTCTTCATCGGAGCTTGTCGGGAAAGCAGTGCCGCCGATGTAGCTGTTATCCTCGGAGTCAGAGGTAGTACGAGATCGGATTGGAGAGTCCATGACTGTGTGTGAGTATGCCAGTCATGAGGTTTGGTTCTTATAGAGGACGAGATGTCGCTTAAAGGTATAAGCGGTAACACGGGTGGAGTTGGACACCTGGCAGAGTGTGCCAGAAGCTTATCGTGGTAGGACCCACGAATAAGACGGAATTTCGGGGACGAAATTCTTTTTAAGGTGGGTAGACTGTAACAACCCGGGTAAAAATTTGGATTTTTACAGGGACTGTAAAAGTCTTTTACCGCGATTTACCGAAAGAATTAATCTTGGGTAATTAATTCAAGGTAAATCGAGCGTCGTTTTTCGTAACCGAGAGTTTTCCCGCGCTTGAGATTTTTCCGTGGATTTTTCGGGCCTAAGTTGGTATTTTCTCGGGTCCCGGAATCCTCAGAAAAATCACATCGGAAAATTACTAAGGGGGTATCAGTTATTTTCTGGTCCGGACCGGACTCGCTCCATAATACAGACAAGCTGCATTATTGGAGAATCACAGGCTGCACAGTAGTTTACGTTCTATAAAAAGAAAGCAGAGGAAGAAATGAAGAGGAGGAGAAAAAGAAAAAGAGAGGAAAAGAAAAAAAAGAGAGAAAGAAAAAAAAGAGAGAAAAAAAAAAGAAGAAAAAGAAAAAAAAAGAAGAAGAAAAAGAAAAAGAAAACCGAGAGAAGGGAAAAAAAAATAAGAAAACAAGAGAAAAGAGAAAAAAAAAGGGAAAGAAATTACTGAAAAATCGGAAAAAAGAAAAAAAAAAGAGAGGGGGAAGAAGAAGAACAGTAGCCACCCGCCACCATCACTGTTCACGTGGTAGCATTCCCTGCCGTTTCGTGCCTCACCGACACCACCATCGTCTTCGCCGAGCCGACGCGACCTCGACGTCGTCGCCTCCTCCTCCTTCCGCCGCGAGACGCGCTGCCAAGAGCCGTTGACCCGTCGGCAGAACCCGTGGATCCGACTTTCTCCCGCCGCCTGCAGCACCAGCAGCTGCCGCCGTGCCCAGTTGCTGCCACCCTCGCGTCACTCTTCGCCTGCGGTTGCCTTGCCTCGCCTCGCCTTCCTCCTGCCTCGATCCGTGTCGCCGCCGCTGCAACCCAAGGTGAGCAGACCCGCGACCTGCGTTCGACCCGGATGCTTGTGGTCGGGTTGTGACCTGGGTTGGGCTGTGGATGTGTGTTGGGCCGGGTCTGGGCGTGCGCCTGTGCTTCGGGCCTGCTGCCTTGGTCTGGGCCGGCACTATTCATGGCCCAGTCCGATTTAATTTTAAAAAAAAACTAAATATATATATATATATGTATTTATTTATTATTCTGGTATTTAATTTTGAAAAAAAATATATGTTTACTTTGAGAAAATTATGATCAATTTAATTCTGGTATTTTGAGGAAAATATAAATATATATACTTTGTTAAATAATTAAGTTATGTTTGGAAAAACTATTATTATTTGGAAAAAATATATATACCATGGAAATATTTTCTGGAAAATTTATATAAATGTTATTTTTCCTGGAAAATTATGGCAACTGGTACCTTTTGGGAAAATATGTATTTATGGTATACATGATTTATATTTCTGAAATATATAATTATTTTGATAATGTAATTGTTTGGAAAAGTATTTTATGTTGGAAATATATATGTGTATTTATAAATTCGAATTTATTTTTAGAAAATAAGTTTATGTGATTATACTTTCTGGAAATGAAGTTTTCTAAAGATAATAATACTTAGAAATTATATTTTGGAATGTATAATAATTTTTATGGAAATATTATGGAAAATATATACATATGTTATAAATTCTAGAAAAATTATGGTAATTATTATTTTAGAAAAAGTATATTATTTTATGAAAATTTTTTGATTTAATAGTTTTGGAAATATATTTTTGAAACCTTATATGCATACGACATATTTTCGGAAAAAGGGATAATTATGGTAAAAGATGATAATAAAAGATATGAACCGGGATGGGTTTATTTCGCAGTATTGGCATCATAGTATACCGATTATGTGCATTTATGTGAATATATTGTTTTGTTGGATAGGTTTGGATATCGGGAAGTTTCCCGAGGAGTCGGCCTTGGTACCAGTCATTGTCTCCGGAGTTGAGTAATCGGCCAATGTGAAGATGGATTTCCTTCAATATGTGCCTGTATTACTCGGTTATTGTGTTTGATGATTATTGCATTGTTGGATGTTGCATTTGCTGTGGTGTGATTTGGGATGTTTATCCCAGTGTCTTGATTGGTTTTGGGATGTTTGTTCCCGTACGTTGAGTTTTTGGATGTTTATCCTTGTGTCTTTTGGTATTAAGTATAATGGGTTAAATAATAATTTGTGATAAGGATGTCGATCCTCGGTTTTGGATGGGATGTCTATCCCGGTATTTTGGTTAGGGATGTTGATCCCTGAGTTTGGTTTGATGATGATAATATAATTGTCACGGGGTAAGTAGAGGTACGACTCGATGGTTTAAGACTATTTTGTGGAGGCCTTGACCTGGGTTACTTGTGATAAGCATGTCTATGCTTGGGATGTCTATCCCGTGATTATTTTTGGGATGTCTATCCCTGGGTTTGTATTTTTGGGATGTCAATCCCTGGGTTTTCTTGATTTGGTCTGGCACCCGAAATATGTTGATAACCAGGTCTGACCCCTAGCTTATCCGTGACGGGGCCCGGAAAAGATAAAATTGGAAAATTGGATTTTTATTTGAGTCTTTTTGGTCTTGGACCAGTTTTGGGTCGTGTCTTTTGGTTTGGTATATTTTGGCGGTCTTTGTCTGATTTCAGCTTTGAGTAATTTTTTTAGGGTTGCATATTGTTCGTCTATCCATAGTTGTGAGCAATTCGGACTCACCCCTCACCTGCGGGCTTTCATCCCGTAGGTTGAGATATTTGTGGTTCAGGTTTGGTGCATTCCAGACAGGCTGCGGCGTTATCCCTTGGACAGGGCTCGGATCCATAGTTTGCATCAGTGTCGCATACAGTGTCTTGTGAGTTATTAAGTCTTCTGCTGTGCATTATTTTTACTATTGTTGGGCCATTGGGCCGGATATGATGATATCATTGTTTTTATTTTGGGCTGTTGAGCCCGAGTTTCTGTTGTATACACTGTATGCTGGGCTTGTTTTGGTTGGATCGTCACAGTTCCGGCACGTGTTTACTGTGTACAGTAAATACGGGTCGGGGCGTTTCAAGGGCTCTTCATTTTTCTTAGGAATATAAGTAGGATCGATTTCATTATGAATTCATCGGAATTGGTGCTTTGTTACATTCGTTTTTATCAGATGATTTATTGTAGACCTTACATATTGGAATCGTATAGCATGAATATTCTCATTTTTTCGCTTTCTATCGCCCTATCATTTATCTATCAAATTTTTTATTTTGCTTGACAATTCATAATCCAATTCATTATTTTGGTTAATTTAATTCCTTCAAAAAGATTTGAATTCCAACAACACAATTTCGGTTAATTTAAACAATACAATTCCCCTCACGATGTTTTTTCAAGTCCAGAAAGACGAGGTATCGGTCTGATAGTCTTCTGACTTTCCCAAGGCGAGTTCGAATAGGATCGTGGCTTTTTCCAAGGCGAGGTATAATATTTTTGTTTCTTTTCCCGTAGCATCATAGGAACGACCCTTCCATCACTAAGTCCATAATCTATGGCCTCTTGGACTGAACTAATACATCCGTGGGGCAGGTCCAGACATATTGAGTGCACCGTATACATGTATCATAAATTTTGACTGAGTGTGACATTGATCTATTCATTTTTTGAATGTCATAAATTCGCGACCTAGTCAATTACAAAATTTATCATATAGTTAGACACCAGACGAATTAACAATTTGCCACAATTTTTTTATTCAATATGTCAGTATTGAAATGGAATCCCGGATCGATTCATAGGAGAAAACCAAGATACTTAAATTTCTTCTATTTACACAAAGATGATCCGATACATTCTGTATCTTAGATACCGATTGAAGTTGATGATCAATATTCGATTACTTATTTAACAAATTGGATTGATTAATACGAATGGATTTTCGGTTACGATAAATTGATGAAACTATAGCCGATCCAATAGCTGCTAGACCTATTTGAATGTGGCAGATAACAGCGGAGCCCGAAAATTAATGAGGATTCGAATTAAGAGGGTATAGATATTTTTCCAAAGGGGATCAGGATCTGATTTGAAATTATTCATTCTTATTCTCATCATCAGCCTGTCAGTCTGGATAATCTACCTATGGGCGAAACCCGAAAGCAACGAGAAATGTATCCCTGTCCATGTCTTCGACAATAGTTGTGAAGGATTGGCCCGTCCTTTCTGCATATATCCTTGCCACGGTTTCGTACGCACTATGGATTTCGTCGATTTCCGCCATTACGTCCCCCAAAAAGCGTATCAGGAATATCAGCAGAGGGTTGATGGAGCATTATCCTAGTGTGAGTCAATGCAATGCGTTTATAAGGCCCTCCTCTGGCCAGGAGAAGAGATGCCATTGAAGCAACCATTCCCATGCCTACTGTCGTTACTTTGAGTCCCACCAGTTGCATCATATCATAAATAGCTAACGTGGTTAGAAGGCGGTGCCTCCGGTCAAGGAGGCAAGGCCAAAGGCTGGCGTGACCTACAGGAGGGACGCGGATCTGGGGTCAACCGACCGCCTTGGACCGGAACCCGAGATGGTGACAGCTCAGATCCGGCTTACTGAGCCGAAGCAAGTCGGCGGGTTCTATGCCGGGCGTGGCTTTCGTGAGCTCTTCAATGGTTGTGGTGTTGATTTTTTCAATTGGAGTTTTTTGGTTTTTCCTTGGTGGTGGTGATCGGAGATGTGTGAGTGTGCAAGTGTGGAAACAAATCATATAATATAATAAATAATTGAAAATTAAAAAGAAGGGGGGAAGAAGAAGATTTGGCTTGCATCTCATTGGCAACTTGAGACTACCTACGTACCTGAGTCAAAGCCACGTAGTTCTAACAGTCTATCAACATAAATCACATCATCAGATCAGCAGCAAACATCTCAGAATCAATATAGCATCAAATTAATGATAATCAAGAGGATTTAGAATAAAAAAGAGAATAGAGTACTTACCTTGGTTGTTGGGCAGAATTTGTAAGTCGACTTCTATTGGATTTTAAACAATGAAAATGGCCGATTCAGATTCTAGACTCAACATCAAAGTTGTAGATCTCTCTCTTAGCTTTCCAGAGAGTCTAAAGTTGCAGCAATCCAACAGCTACAACTCGAGATATAAATTATTTTCTAGGACTACTCACATTAGGAACTCCTACACCTTCTTGACTTCCGGATTGCTTTTGATGGCTTCTTCCTCATGATCTCCTCTTTGTTAGAACTCATGCCTCTTTGTTTCATTTCAGGGTTTTGATAATGACAAACCTTGGCTCAATTAATGACAACCTTGAAGCAAAAAGAAATCAAGCAAAGATCAAGTACTCAACCCAAGTGATCAAGGATTCAAGTAAAGTTGATCAAAGAGTTGAAGTGCAATAAGAGCAAGAGAAGTTAGGACCCTTTTGTACAAGGTATAACACTCAACTCTTCTAGGACATTGGCTCAAAATAAGATAAAATTTGCTCATGCATCACATAACATATCTCCATGCATATAAATGTTTTCCGAGCCAAGAACATCGATGTTGTGAACTTAAACATCGATGTTCCTGCCTTTGCAAAATTCTTCAAAACAGGCAGTAGGCAAATAACATCGATGTTGGCATCCCAAACATCGATGTTCTAGTGACCGTTGCACTTAAAAATGGTCTGCCCGATCAAAACATCGATGTTGTGATTTGAAACATCGATGTTCTTCATATTGATTTTTAATCTTTTTGGCAGTAGCTCCAAAACATCGATGTTGGATTATAAAACATCGATGTTCTTGTGACCGTTGGTCAAAACATCGATGTTGTCATTAAAACATCGATGTTGTGATTTCTTCAAGGTTTTCCAAAATTTGGCAGAAGCGGAAAAACATCGATGTTCTATTGGAAACATCGATGTTCTGATAATTGATTTCAAAATGAATTTTGCCGAAGCCAAAAAACATCGATGTTTCATTTTCCAACATCGATGTTCATGCATAAACCCTTTTTCATCATATTTTTGCGAAGCTCAAAAACATCGATGTTGAATTGGAGAACATCGATGTTGAGTATGAAAACATCGATGTTCTCAAATGCAACATCGATGTTCTACTAGCCGTTGGAGCAATAATTTAAAATTGCTGGCTAAAACATCGATGTTTAAAGTGAAAACATCGATGTTTTGCCGTTGTAGCAGACAACTTTTTCAGCACCCACTATGTTTTGTTTAAGGCTGTTTTTGGGTGGATTTAAAACGGCTCTATAACTTCTCAGAGCTATAAATTGAGCATTTTTGGCTATGTTTCAAAATGAATCAACTCTCAACATTCAAGCATTCATTCCATACATTCATCAAGATTATTATTGAGCCAATATCCTTTTGAGGATTTGAGAGTTGCCTTTTAGAGCTTAAATTCTGTAACTCATATCTACTCTTTGAGAGAGTCTCTTGTTTGAGTGATTGTGTACTTACACACCTTAAGGGAGGTTAGTTCCCTTGGTTAGATTCACAAGAAGAGGTGTATATCTTCTTGTGTGAAAAGTCTTGAAGTGAGGTATCTTCAAGCAAGAGAGCTGAAGTTCATGTGACTTGAACTTTCAGGTTTAGGATTCTTGTGACTAGAATTCCTAGGTTGTAACGGTTTGTTAAGCACCCGTAAGCTTAACGTAGATAGTGAAATCTTCAAGTGAGACTTGAAGGGCTGGATTAGCCACACTAGTAGAGTGTGTGTGAACCAGGATAAATTGCTTGTCCTTCATTCTTTCAATTCCGCATTTAATTCCTGCTTATTTCGTTTTTATTCGATTATCGCTATTCACCCCCCCTCTAGCGAAGGGCTATTGTTCTAACAATTGGTAGCGGAGCCTAACTCTCTGAAAGACTTAACCGTTTGAGAGGAAATTTTCTATGGCTTCTTCAAGTTATTTGTATGCAGGAATCGCTGAAGGACAATCCACTACCCGTGCACCGTTCTTTGACGGGACAAATTACGCATATTGGAAGGAAAGGATGAGAATTTTCATCCAAGCCAATAATTTCGCAGCTTGGCTGGTGATAAAGAATGGTATTCAAGTTCCAACAAGGACGAAAGCGGGGTACAACGAAGATGACATCCAGAGAATCGAAAACCACTCCAAGGCAATACACATGCTCCAATGTGCGGTCAATCCGAATGACTATCAAACAATCTCACGCTGCGCAACGGCCAAGGAGATGTGGGAAATGCTGGGAATCATCTATGAGGAAACCGACAGCAAGCAAGATGAGACTGTCAACCTTTGTTTCATGGCAAAGGAAGAATCTCCGGAAGAGGTAAGTACTTCCTATTCGAATGATGATTATACATTTGAAGAGCTGCAAGATGCATTTAGTGAATTGTATAGTAAATTCATTTCTGTTTCAAATGTTAATAAGAACTTAAAGAAACAGAACAAGACCCTAGAAAATAATGTAGAATTATTATCACATGATAAGGATGAGTTGTTAAGCAAAATTGATGAGCTTGGAAAAGAAAAGCATGCTCTTAATATGTCTTGCAATGAACTTAATGAGAAGATATCCTCAAATGTATGTTCTTGTGTTGAATTGGGAAAAGAGAATGAATCTCTTAAGCATCAAGTTGATGATTTGAAGAATACATTAGAGAAGTTTACTAATGGTAGAGATAGTCTTAATCTTCTTCTAGGACAACAAAGAAGTCCAACACAAAAAGAAGGATTAGGTGCATCTAATGTGTCAAATGATGTCAAACCTACTGTGCTTAATGCTAAGACACATAAACATGATGCTTCATCTTCTACTTATCATATTAGATCACATGTTCATGACACAAGATCATGTATTCATCATAGAAGGTCATATGCTCAAAATGCCAAACCAAATGCAAGTAGTGGAAAAGTTCACTATGCTAAAATGTATGCTTACAATGGTAGATCAAATGCTAACGTTGCAAGATCACACATACGCACCGCTAAAAATGAAAGGCTACAATATACTAAACCTAGGAAACATATGACTCAATTTAGGGAAAACAAGATTATACCTAGGGAAGACAAGTATGATAGATTGCATGAACATAGGCAATATGGTACCTATAACCAACCTAGAAGAATGCACAATCCTAACGTTACTTGTCACTATTGTAATAGGATAGGTCACATTGCCCCGGTATGTTTTACTAGGCATAGACATTGGGCACAAGATAAGGCTCATCACTATTATGTTCCTAACCACCAAGGACCCAAAAAGATTTGGGTACCAAAATCCCTTTGATTTGTTTTGCAGGTATGCTTGAAGGCATCAAGTGTACTTTGGTACCTTGATTGCGGATGCTCCAAGCAAATAACCAAAGAAGCATCCAAGTTCTTAATCAATTCTTGTAGAAATGCAAGGATGAGTGTTGTTTTTGTAGGAACCCCTCATTTAGGCAAAAAGATAGGGGGAACAAAGGGATGATGAAGAACTTCGAAATTTGAGCAGAAGTCTCAATACATCGATGTTGAGTATCACAACATCGATGTTCAGCTAAGCTTTCTAACATTCTTTATTTTGGCACATATAGAAGTGTATAGGTGTAGATAATATGTTGCACTTGTTCAAAGCTCCACCTATTTCTTACATAAGTACTTCTCATCCTCTTCTTATCAATTATTTCTTTTTGCTAATGACAAAAGGGGGAAGATAAGAAGAAGTATATGCACCAAGTTAGGGGGAATCACAATTTGAAATACATAGGGGGAATTATCCTTATGTTAAACTCATAAAAATTGGCATATACTTCTAGTTGTTTGTCATTATCAAAAAGGGGGAAATTGTTAGAACTCATGCCTCTTTGTTTCATTTCAGGGTTTTGATAATGACAAACCTTGGCTCAATTAATGACAACCTTGAAGCAAAAAGAAATCAAGCAAAGATCAAGTACTCAACCCAAGTGATCAAGAATTCAAGTAAAGTTGATCAAAGAGTTGAAGTGCAATAAGAGCAAGAGAAGTTAGGACCCTTTTGTACAAGGTATAACACTCAACTCTTCTAGGACATTGACTCAAAATAAGATAAAATTTGCTCATGCATCACATAACATATCTCCATGCATATAAATGTTTTCCGAGCCAAGAACATCGATGTTGTGAACTTAAACATCGATGTTCCTACCTTTGCAAAATTCTTCAAAACAGGCAGTAGGCAAATAACATCGATGTTGGCATCCCAAACATCGATGTTCTAGTGACCGTTGCACTTAAAAATGGTCTGCCCGATCAAAACATCGATGTTGTGATTTGAAACATCGATGTTCTTCATATTGATTTTTAATCTTTTTGGCAGTAGCTCCAAAACAGCGATGTTGGATTATAAAACATCGATGTTCTTGTGACCGTTGGTCAAAATATCGATGTTGTCATTAAAACATCGATGTTGTGATTTCTTCAAGGTTTTCCAAAATTTGGCAGAAGCGGAAAAACATCGATGTTCTATTGGAAACATCGATGTTCTGATAATTGATTTCAAAATGAATTTTGCCAAAGCCAAAAAACATCGATGTTTCATTTCCAACATCGATGTTCATGCATAAACCCTTTTTCATCATATTTTCGAGAAGCTCAAAAACATCGATGTTGAATTGGAGAACATCGATGTTGAGTATGAAAACATCGATGTTCTCAAATGGAACATCGATGTTCTACTAGCCGTTGGAGCAATAATTTAAAATTGCTGGCTAAAACATCGATGTTTAAAGTGAAAACATCGATGTTTTGCCGTTGTAGCAGACAACTTTTTCAGCACCCACTATGTTTTGTTTAAGGCTGTTTTTGGGTGGATTTAAAACGGCTCTATAACTTTTCAAAGCTATAAATTGTGCATTTTTAGCTCAGTTTCAAAATGAATCAACTCTCTACTTACATGCATTCATCTCATACATTCAAATCAATCTTTGTTGAGCCAATATCCTATTGAGGATTTGAGAGTTGCCTTTTAGAGCTTCATTTGTACACTCACATCTGCTCTTTGAGAGAGACCTCTTGTTTGAGTGATTATTGTGTTGTTATACACCTTGAGTTTTAGGATTCTTGTGACTAGAATTCCTAGGTTGTAAACGGTTTGTTAAGCACCCGTAAGCTTAACGTAGATAGTGAAATCTTCAAGTGAGACTTGAAGGGCTGGATTAGCCACACTAGTAGAGTGTGTGTGAACCAGGATAAATCGCTTGTGTCCTTCTATTTTTCAATTCCGCATTTGATTCCTGCCTATTTCGTTTTAATTCGATTATCGCTATTCACCCCCCCCCCTCTAGCGAAGGGCTATTGTCCTAACACTCTTGTTGATTGCTTCTTTATGTTCCTCTTTACAGAATTTGACTAGAATAACATTAAGAAAATAATGTTTGAGGGCTTGGAGAAATAGAAGATCCCTAAGTTTTTCTAAGCTTAAAAGAGTGTGTGTAATCTATTTTGACGGCTCTTGATGTCCCCAAGTCTATTTTAACCCTTTTTCACTCCTTTGCACTCTTGGATTCCTCCTAGACCATGATTTATTTCCAGATGACCAGAGACATCTATTAGTTTCTAGAAACTTTAAATTATTCCTCTTTTAAAATACTAAACCTCCACTTCAAGTAAAGCAAATCCAATCATCTTTTGGATCAAATAATAAAAATGGGTAAAATAACATTTCGACTTTAATAGAGCTTGAATTCACGAAAATCTAGTGCTATTGGGTTTGGAAATTCATCCTAAGGTTGTGCTAAACATATAAGTGATCCACTAATCTTGGGTTACAATACTAACTCAAAGTCCAACAATCAAATAAATCAACCTTGAGCTCTAAAATACTAAAGTAATCCAACGAATAAACTGTTTGCCTAAAGTCGAATTAGCATGTACTTTGTATTAATTATTTCTTCTAAACTTAATTAAGCACACTAACTAAGATAGTAGCTTATGTGTGGATTAGTGTATGAGTTTGTTTAATCATGTTTCCTAATCCCCATTATGCCTTAGATATGTCTTGATGCTAATAAACTTCAAAGTTTTCATATTTGAGTTTAGATACTTATTCTTAAGCATGCATGTGAACCTTAGCCTTTGTGTGTAGTGGTGATGAAATGTCACTTTCATATAGGTTGGTTTTCTTGTTCTTTGTGCTCTATCTAGCAACATATTCAACTAGACAAAAACTAGTGCTCTATATATATTTGAACTCTACATGTTGTATTCAAAAGGTCTATAGCTCTCTTTCAACAAATTTGAGAAAAATTCAAACAAAGTTCACATGTTATGGCCAACCTAGAACTTAGCAAAAAGGAGCTGGACATTAGTAAAGTCTTCAGTGCCAAAAGTGACAGTGACAAGAGAGAATATGAACGATGGCAATTTGGCGCCTTTCACGCCCAAAGCCCGATGCACTAGACAACAATTGAAAGTGACACATGATTGTTATTGTTTGGAGCTTTTTTTCTCCCCTTGCCTCTATAAAAGGAAACAAATTTGAGGAGTTGAATTAGAGCTGCCCATGGAGAAAGATGTGAAAATTAGCAGCAACTCTCCTTGTAAGTTTGAGAGTGTTCAAAGATCCTTTGTATTCTACTTGTAAATCTTTTGAGTGAGTCACTCTTGAAGATATCATGAGAGAGGGTTATATCTTAGACAAGCTTATAAGTCTTTATGCTGAATAATGACAAGCAAAGCTAAGGTTAGTTTTGAGAGAAGACTTGCTAGTTGCACCTTAGGAAAACTTGTGAGAGATAGCCTCTGTTGGTTTGCTTCTAAATAAAACCAACTGAGTTTGGTAGGATAGGGGGTTATCTTAATTTTCAGAGAAAAGCTTGGATTATTTTTATAGGACTACTAATGAGCATACTAATTGGAATGCTAAGAGAAAGGATTAGAGATAATTTGACACAGGATTTATAGTGGTTCGCCATACAAGACTACCCTACTACTCATGGATCTCCCCTTGAGATTTCTAACACACTCTATTATGGTTTTTCACGGGTTCAACCAATAACCCTTAGTACAAGTTTTTCTTTAGGCTCAACTCAAACCCTAATCACTCACCACAAAGCTTTCCGTAGCTTTGTCTTACACAAAACCCTCTGATACAAAAGCTATTACTAAGTACAGCAACTTTTCCCTTCAAATATTATCTCACAATGTATGAACTAAGAAAATTTTTTCTCTCTCTTTTGCTTGACTTGAGAACTGCAAGTGCAACTATCTTTGCTTGAATTTAGAATTTCGGTTTGGCAGCTCTGAGTTTCTCCTTGAATCAGTCTTCCTTTATATAGACAAGATGGATGGTGTCAATTCAATTTGATCCGTTGCATGTTCCTTTCTATCCAGCTGTTTTGTCTTCTGAGGTGCCAGAGTATCAACGTTCTTCTTCCCTGTTGTCTCTTTCACATTCTGGCACGAGACACACCATTCAACAGCTTTTTGTCATTGATGTCATTGTTTAGCATAGTCCTAGGTTGGACCTAGAATTTTGAATCCAGCTGACATTTGATCTGTTTAAGATAGCTTTTATCATTGATTCAATTTCCAGAAGTGGTAGGATACTAGGTTGCATTGACCAGCAATCATAGGGATTAAATAATCACACAAGGCATGGAAGCTTTTCATTGAAAGCGACCCTTCATGCCTACTAAAACCAAACCCAATCCCACTAACTCTTCTTCCAAGGAATTTGATCACGAATTGAACTTCCTGGAAAATTATGTTAGACACAATAGATGCTACACATAGGTTTGTCATAATCAAAACCTAGTTAGTGCATTTAACATATAAAAATAATTGGTATAATGAATTGTATTTAAAGGCATATTATGATAATATAATCAACGTGCCTGTTTAGTGCATGTATTATGTTAATAAACTAATTAGCCTTAATTATCTTACTAATCATCATTCGATTCACATTCTCCCCCTTTTTTATGATGACAAACCTTAATCAAATGTGGAGATGTGAATTCAGTGTATTGTACGCTCCCCCTCAACATAGGCTCCTCCTAGATAAAATATTTTTCCAATTTGACCATCTTTCAAGCGGTTTGAGCATAAGAAGTAGAAAATAAATTTAAGACATAAATATTGGAAGCCACATTATATTAAAAACGAACATGTCGAAAAACACAGATCCACATGTTTCCGCAATTCTCTCACCCTTTTGACATCACAAAAAGCACAAGGGTAGACATATTGGCACTGATGATGCCATAATGAAAATAGCAGCAATAGATAGCAAAAGCAAGAACCAAGTAAACAGCAATAGATAAACATTGCCAAAACTAACAGCAAAGTGTAAGAACTAGATAAACAAGCAGATTAACAAAAATAAAAGCATGCATAATCCTAGGTGAGCATCAGAATTGGATGGCCATGATTGGAAGTCAGACACTAGTAGATTTCTGGCCGGACGAGGAATCAGAAGACTCATCAACATTAGTAGACTCATCTGCATCCTCAGCAATCAACAAATCCAGCTGCGCTTTACCCATTTCCATAAGCTTACTCATTTTCCTCTTGAGCTCAAGCAACTCCTCCTTCACATATTTTATCTGTTTAGTTAGAGCCTCAATGCAAGCATCCTTAGAAGTACTCGGCTGAACGACATAGAATATCCCATACCTATTCTTTTCTATCTTCATCTTGCTAAGTGTTGTTGTACGAATAGACTCACTAAGAACAGGAAGATGTGCATTGGTGGGAATCACCTCAAAATGTCGAGCAATCAGTGTAATGAGGTTCCCATAAGGACAAGCAGAGGAGAGCCGAAGGTGAAGGAAAATGGTGAAGCTATAGTCTACCGGGCTATTAGTCAGCAGACATCCCAGAAGCCACATGTCATAGGTCTTGAGCATATTTTGGTGACCATTGCGTGAAATCAGGACTCTTGTAATGAAGTAAAGAACAATTTTATGCTCAGCCGAGAGGTCCTGATAGTCACCCTTCTTTGTAGATTGACAAAAAAGTATCTTTCTTTGCTCGGATACACTAGGTATGTTGGGCGCATTAACCGGATTTCTATAACCAGTGTTATAGTACCTAATGGAGCCCTTTTTCAAGTTCAGTAGCTTCCTGATCAATTTGGCATCTACAACTACATAAGTGCCACAAATCCTACTATGTAGACCAATTATGTTTCCATTGTCATCATACTTCGGTATCATGTTTGAATGAAAATCTTGGACAAGAGATTCATAGGCTGATACCTAAAGTGTGGCTAGTGTGGTGAGTTGAGCACGTTCTACAATCTCTTCAACGCCAGACCTAGTCAGATCGTAGAAGTGAACTGAAACAGATTTCATAAACTTGAATTTGTGACCCACGATTCAAGTGGGATCCTTTGCATCCTCAACGATTTGTTTGGCCTTCTTTCGAGACCTAGACAATTTCCTAGAATTGCTGACATGCCGAATAGTGGGCTAAAAGCATTCTTCACTCTCAAAATTATCTTTATCAATCGGAGCAACAAGTGGTGTATCCCTCAAGTGCTATGCTTGGAATTATCTCATCTTCATCATCCTTATCATCAGATTCAGCAACCTCATACACCTTCTCTTTACCTTTTCTAGACGTAGGTGTTTTCAGACATTGTGCCCTGGTACTCTCCCTTAGTGCTCGTTTTGGCATTCCAGAGGCCATAAGCTTCTCAGGACTGGAAGTTGCCTTCTTTTGTGGAGCTGAGGTGGTTTTGGCTCTTTTGACAGGATATTTTTGGGCTAAAGGGGGTATCATCATCATCAAAAATTGTTTTCTCAGAGGATTTTTTAGGGTTCTCAAGTTGATCTTCAGAAGTAGGGTCAAGAGGAACCTCAAAGAGATTCGGGGTGGTAGAAGGAGGTGGATTTTGTTGCAAGACAGGTTGTGGTGTTTCAGTGATTTGGTTTTGTTTCTCAATTTCTAATTCCCTCACAAAGTGATCAATCATAGCTTTTCTCTTTGTGGCTATAACTCTAGATTGCTCACCAGGGTTAGTAATGTGTAAAGGGATTAGGTATTGGGACATAAATTGATTAGCAGCAACAACAATATTCTCAAGTGTCTTGGTTGTCTCTTGATCAGAGATTTGTTCAGGTGGGTTTGAAGGTGGGGAAGCCATCTTGGGAGAAGATTATTTTCATTTCTTGGGAGGCTTAGGCAGAGTATTTTGTGATCTGTCCGAGGGAGTAAATGGAGGGGGTTTTGATTTCCTAGTAGTTCTAGTAGTGGATGTTTTGGAGGTGGCTTGAGCTGGAGATTGTGTAATGGGCAACTCGGACATGAGTTTTGGAAGAGATTTAGTCCTTCCCATAGTTGGTAATGAGTTGAGAGAAAATAGATGGTGAGGATGGTTGGATAAGGAAAGAATATAAGTAGTGGATCTGAATACACTACTGTGTCCAACAGTTAAAAGATGGTTTATTACCCCCCATGATTCCTTTTTGTTTGTTCCTAGCAGGTAACGGATCTTTAGCCGACCAAAAATCCCAGTGCCCTAGATACCTTTACCCGTAAATCACGCCACCTTGTATCCTGTCAGAGGCCTGTCAAATCACTGTTTCAACCACTTTCTCAGACCAAGTTGCCACAGTGGTATTGAAGACACCAAAACGTCCAGATTCCTAATCTGACCATTAACCCACTTTGTGTAGACTTCTAGGCCATCCGTTTAACTTCCATCATAGCTCAGATTTTCTAAGTGATGTGTGCGTGTTTTGAATGCATGTTATATGCTCAAGATAATCAGAAAGTATACCTGGAGGGCCTTGAATTTAAGGAGCATTACACGTACCAAGCTCCAACCAAATTTTCGCAAATTGTTCTTCCTTCAAGGGTTTTGTGAATATATCTACAAGCTGCCTCTCAGTTGTGACAAAATCAAGTGTTATATCTTTCTTAAGCACATGATCCCTAATAAAATAGTGCTTAATTTCTATGTGTTTAGTTCTTGAGTGTTGGATATGGTTCTTTGTTAGATTTATGGCACTAGAACTATCACATAAAATTGGAATAGTTTGAAACTTTAAACCATAGTCAAGTAGGGTTTGTTTCATCCAAAGAAGTTGTGCACAACATGATCCTGCAGCTACATACTCAGCTTCGGTTGTTGATGTAGCAACAAAATTTTGTTTTTTACTAGACCAGGAAACTAGTGAATTTTTTAAAAAATTGACATGTCCCACTGGTACTTTTCTTATCAAGCATGCATCCAGCAAAGTTAGCATCAGAATATCCAATTAAATTAAAAGATTCAACCTTGGAATACCAAAGACCTAAAGAAGGTGTTCCATTTAGGTATTTAAAAATTCTTTTAATAGTCCTCAAATGAGATTCTTTGGGACATGCTTGAAAACGAGTACACAAGCACAAGGTCTAGATGCAGTAAGATAGAGGAGACTTCCAATCATATCTCTATATTTCTTAATGTCCACATCTTTTCCGGATTCATCTTTATCAAGCTTTGTTGTTGTGCTCATAGGAGTTGGGCTCACTTTGGCGTATGTCATGCCAAACCATTTGAGTAGCTCCTTTGTATATTTGATTTGGCAAATGAAGATGTCATCATCATATTGTTTGATTTCGAATCCAAGAAAGAAGTTTAGTTCTCCCATCATGCTCATCTCGAATTCACTATGCATTAGTTTCTCAAAATCTTGATATAGAGCATCATCAGTAGCACCAAATAATATATCATCAACATAAATTTGTACAATAATCAAGTCACTCTTTTGGTGTTTTACAGAGAGTGTGGAATCAACTTTATCTCTAACAAAGTTTTGAGAGAGAAGAAATATACTTAACCTATCATACCATGCCCTTGGAGCTTGTTTGAGTCCATATAAAGCCTTTTTAAGCTTTTAGACATGTTTTGGATTCTCATAGTCCTCAAATCCGAGAGGTTGCTCCACATACACCTCTTCCACGATTACACCATTTAGAAAGGCACTCTTCGCATCCATTTGATAGAGTTTAAAGGACTTATAGGATGCAAAGGCAAGTAGCATCCGAATGGACTCTAGGCGAGCTACGGGTGCAAAGGTTTCATCAAAGTGAATTCCTTCTTCTTGGTTGTAGCCTTGTGCCACAAGCCTTGCTTTGTTCCTTGGCACATTTTCAGCCTCATCCAATTTGTTCCTAAATACCCATTTGATTCCAATTATTGGATAACTGGTGGGTCTAGGAACCAATTTCCAAATATCAATTTTCTCAAATTGATTGAGTTCTTCTTGCATAGCCATCACCCAATTTTCATCATTGATAGCATCATTGATGTTTTTGGGCTCAATTTGTGATAGAAAAGCCTGATGGGAATTTAGATCATACGCGTGTGCTATAAAATAAGTCGCACAATGCCCAACGGTGCTGCCCCAGTAAGAAGTTCGTGAGGTGCCGCTGCAGCTTATTCTCTCTCTCTTTCCCCCCCCCCCCCCCCAAAAAAAAAGGAGAGAGATGTTAAGAAGTCGCTCGAACAAAGCAAAGTGAGAGGGGAGCGAGCGTCAGACTTTTTTCGAGAGAAAGAGTTAGCGAAGATGCTCGAGCGAAGCGAGAGGTACGAGGTCGCTCGAGCGAAGAAAGAGGAATATCAGGGGAACTCGACTGAAAGGAGAGGGTTTGAAGGAGGTTCATGAGACCGCGGCGGAGTGGAGCAGCCGAACATTCTGTTCCTTACCTTAGCTGGTTGTGCAAGGAGGATCTTGTAGTTACTCCCTTAGATGGATCACTAATAATATCACTGAGTGTCATGAACAGCAGATGATGCAGACTGTGAATAGGCTTCACTTGGAATTGTATTAACAATTGGCAATTCCTCTTCCTTTTTAATCTCAACAGAATTTTTAGGATTATCAACGATGATATCTCCTGGATGTTGATTCTAACTAAACATATTCTCAACATCAACAATATTGTTAGTTGACTCAAGTTCATAAAATACAACATGTATTAATTCCTCAACGATAAGAGTTCTTTTATTATAAATCCTATATGCTTTACTCCTTGTTGAGTATCCAAGAAACACACCATTACCAGATTTAGCATCAAATTTTTCCAAAGAGTCCTTGGTATTTAGTATAAAGCACTTTGACCTAAAAACTTTGAAATAACTTATGTTTGGTTTTCTATCATGCCAAAACTCATATGGTGTTTTCTCAAGTTGTGATCTAATAGTAACCCTATTCAGAATATAACAAGCAGTGTGTATGGCTTTAGCCCAAAAATAAGTTGGCAAACTTTATTCATTTAGCATTGTTCTTGCCATCTCTTGCAAGGTTCGATTTTTCCTCTCTACTACCCCATTTTGTTGAGGAGCCGAGAATGTATGTTCAATTCCATGCTCTTCACAAAAATGATTAAAAACAAGGTTATCAAATTCACCACCATGATCACTCCTAATCTTGGTTATTTTATATTCTTTTTCATTTTGAAGTTTTCTAACAAAGGCTCCAAACTCATAAAGAGCATGATCCTTTTGTGATAGAAAGATAACCCATGTAAAGCGAGAATAGTCATCAACAACAACAAAATTGTAACACTTACCTCCTAAACTTACCACTTTAATAGGTCCAAAAAGGTCAAGATGCAGAAGCTCAAGTAGTTTGGTGGTAGAGATGCAATTTTTGAGTTTGAAGGAGCTTTTGGATTGCTTTCCATATTGGAATGCTTGACATACCTTTTCTTTTTAAAATTTCATCAAGGATAGTCCCCTCACAAGTTTCTTCTTTTGAAGATTTGCAATAAGCTCATGATGTGCCTGCCCAGATTAGTGACATCAATCATATTAAAGGAATACAAGTTTCCTTGTCTTTTTCCGATAAACAAAGTTTGCTTATCATCATTGTTAGTTACTAAACATTTTTTAGATTCAAAAATTACTTTGCATCCGCAGTCACACAGCTGACCTATGCTAAGTAAATTGAATTTTAGATTTTTAACTAACAACACAAGCTCAATGGTTGGATCCTTACCGACATTACCAATACCCAATACCTTTCCTTTCGTTTTGTCGCCGAAGGTGACAGAAACTTTTCCTCTCGGGTTTAAAGATGAGAACTTGGACATATCACTCATCATATGTCTTGAGCACCCACTATCAAGCACCCGCTCATCCCATTTGACCTGTTACAATGTCAAGTTTCAAGTACCTAGACATGCTTGGGTCCTTTTCAAATTAGTTTTGGTACCTTTGGTACCCACATGAATTTTATAAGACAATGCTTCTTCCTAAAAATAAAATTTTTTATCTTGTGTCCACGTCTTTTGCAATAATGACAAGTGATATTATAATTAAATGCAGGTCTAATGAAATTAGCTTCATGATTTTTTTAGTCCTCCATATTTTTTAGAAAGGTTTTGGACTTACTTGCTATCCAAACACATGATGTGTGACCCCTAGACTAACTTTTTGTAATGTGTGCCTTTGTTGACTTAGAATCATATCTAAACCTTTACTGACATGGTCAAAATTTTCGAGCATGCTTTTTAGACATTCTACAGTCTTTTTCAAATTTAAATTTTCATGTGTGAGTTTTATATTATCTTCTTTATGTAGCAATTTGTTGCTCAAGATCCTTTTGTGACTTAGTGAGAGTTTCTTTATCCGCTTTGGCATCTTCAAAACCATTAGTGCATAAAGTTAGATTTTTAGTAATTTCTTCATTTTTTATCATGCACTTTTTCTTTTCGGATTGTGACAGTTCAACCTTCTTTCTTAATGCTTTGTTTGTCTTAGCCATGGCTTTAAAGCTTTCATATAACTCATCATATGCATCATGTAGTTCATCAAAAGAAAAGTTATATGAGTTAGAATATTTTACCTCTTTTTCTTCTTGTGCCATAAGGTAAAGATTTGCCGATTCCTCTTCATCCGATTCATCATCTGAATCAAAGTCGTCCCATGCAGTCATTGCCCTCTTCCCTTTATTCTTGAAGTTGTCAAACTTGGATTTTCTTATATTGGCACATTCAGCCTTGATGTGTCCGGGTTGATTGCAACCATAGCACAACATTTGCTCTTTCTTTGATTCATCAACTTTCACTCCTCTAAAGTTTCTTCCCTTGAGGTTTTTCTTTTTCAGAAACCTGACAAATCTTCTTGTAATTAAAGTAACATCCGAGTCACTTTTCGAACCACTCTCATATGGTGACTTGAGAGCTATATTCTTTATCTTTTTTGCCTTTTCTTCAAACTTTGACCCATGAACTATGAGTTCCCTATTAGTTCATTGTAAGTCAAGGTGTTCATGTCTTTGGCTTCTTCAATAGCCGTGACCTTTGGTTCCCACTCCCTAGGAAGTGATCGAAGGATTTTTGTCACCTTCTTTTTTGTTGTAATGTTCTTGCCAAGACATGCTAAGTTATTGCACAAGATGGTGAACCTTGTGTCAAGATCCTGGATTGTCTCATCGTACTGCATCTGAAATAGCTCGAATTCTCTCATCAATCGATTCGTCTTGGACTCCTTGACTTGGTTAGTACCTTCATGTGCAACACATAGGAGGCTCCAAATTTGGTGTGCTGTCTCACATGTTCTTACTCTTTCAAACTCGGCTTGACTGATGCCACAAAGGAGTGCATTCTTCGCTTGGGCATCTAGTTTTGCTTTCTTCATTTCAGCTTCACTCCAGGACTTCATTTCTTTTGTTGGACTTGAGTAAGGTGAGTTCACAACTTCCCACATCTCTAGATCCTTTCCTTCAAGAAAGGTCATCATGCGAAACTTCCAATGATTAAAATTGAGACCATTGAAGAAGGGTGCATTGTTGATGTTGTTCCCCCTCAAATGCCATGATCTTTTCTCCTGGATGTTAATCCACAAATGGAGATTCCTTGCTCCGCTACTAATAGTTGCCCCAAAAGTGGCTAAGAGGGGGTGGGGGGGTGGGGGGTGAGGGGATGAATTAGCCTTGTTGATTAAAATCTAATTTGTCGTCTCTAATGCCAAACTGTTTTTGTCTCTGGATTTTGTGTTTAGGACTACTAATGAACATACTAATTGGAATGCTAAGAGAAAGGGTTAGAGATAATTTGACACAGGATTTATAGTGGTTCGCCACACAGGACTACCTCAACTACTTAAAGATCCCCCCTTGAGATTTGTAACACACTCTATTATGATTTTTCACGGGTTCAATCAATAACCCTTAGTACAAGTCTTTCTTTAGGCTCAACTCAAATCCTAGTCACTCACCACAAAGCTTTCCCTAGCTTTGTCTTACACAAAACCCTCTGATACAAAAGCTATTACTAAGTACAATAACTTTTTCCTTCAAATATTGTCTCACATTGTATAAACTAAGAAAAGTTTTTCTCTCTCTTTTGCTTGACTTGAGAATGGCAAGTGCAACTATCTTTGCTCGAATTCAGAATCTCGGTTTAGAAGCTCTAAGTTTCTCCTTGAATCAATCTTCCTTTATATAGGCAAGATGGATGGTGTCAATTCAAATTGATCTGTGCATGTCCCTTTCCATCCAGCTGTTTTATCTTCCGAGGTGCCAGAGTGTCAACGTTCATCTTTCCTGTTGTCCCTTTCACGTTCTGGCACGAGAAACACCATTCAACAGCTTTTTGTCATTGATGTCGTTGTTTAGCATAGTCCTAGGTTGGACCTAGAATTTTGAATCCAACTGACATTTGATCCGTTTAAGGTAGCTTTTATCATTGATTCAATTTCCAAAAGTGGCAGGATACTAGGATGCATTGACCAACAATCATAGGGTTTAAATAATCACACAAGGCATGGAAGCTTTTCATTGAAAGCGACCCTTCATGCCCACTAACACCAAACCCAATCCCACTCACTCTTCTTCCAAGGAATTTGATCACGGATTGAGTTTTCTAGAAAAACATGTTAGACACAATAAATGCTACATATAGGTTTGTCATAATCAAAATCTAGTTAGTGCATTTAAAGGCATATTATAATAGTATAATCTCTGTGTCAGTTTAGTGCATACATTATGTTAATAAACTCAATTAATTAGCCTTAGGTATCTTACTAATCATCTGATTCACAGATTTTACAAATTATAATTTTATTTAGGATTTTTCTATCTTGTGCCCTATGGGCACATGATAAGCCACTAAATAAGGAAATAAATTCTCATAATTAATGAGATCATTTTCCTAGTGACTAAAATAACCCTTCCATAACCAATAATTGTGTTGCGTAATTAATTCAATACATAACAATGTAAGGTTATTTCAGTCACTAGGAGAATAATATTCATTAGTTGTGGAAATTTATTTCCTTATTTAGTGATTTATCATGTGCCCCTAGGGCATAAGATAGAAAAATCTTTTTATTTAATATATGAAAAATAGAAGAATTTCAAACTGATTTTTAGGCTTGTTACATCTAATAAACGGGTTGGACACAATACGACACGATTATTAAATGGGTCGGGTCGGGTTGGGTTAAAGAATCGGAATCTGTTTACCTGTTCAACCCGACACGGCAACACGAATTGCCAGGTCTACCTGGGAAGCCAATATGATATCAGAGATTTCTCAATGAAAAATAAAAAATCTTAATTTATATTGAAGAAAATGAAAAGTATATAATTAATTTTGAAGAATAATATTGATGAAAAAATAAAATTTATCAAATTTTATCAATCTTGATTTGTACTTTAGATTAGATAATGATATTTAAATTAAAATTTATTTATTTATTTCTTCATATTTATATAAGAAAATCTAACCAAAAATATAATATTAAAGTTATTAAGTTAGAGAATGTTATTTCTTACAATTATTGTTTATATCATACTATTACGCTTTCTATTTTTAATTTTATAAATAAAATCTAATATTAAACCATTAGCATTAATAGCAATTATTTTGATCACTTGTGTCCAAAACCTTAATTAATCTTTGATGAATTAGATTCCTGAAGTACGTTTTATCCTCCATTCAAGTTCTTGTGGCCATTTATTTACGAAAGTCAATAACTAAAGGGGGGAAAATATATTTTAGATGAACAGAGAAAGTTTGTTATTAAACAAAATAACTATAGATATCTTTGTTTCTTTTTTTTTTTTATGGCAGAAACTTTGTTAATAAATAATACACGAGGAAGCAGCACAGACATATTATTAGTGATCCGACGGTCCGCAACCCACTCAGACCCCTAAAGCGAAATCTGAACCAAAAGGGTGAACGGCCAATAAAAGAAGGAGCACAGACAGTATCATGTGCTGCACATACAGAATAACTCCTTAAGTCCTATAAATAACAAGGGAAGTGCACCCTAGCAAAAACCCTAAGCAGAAGGCACACAGACAAGAGTCTCCCATTTTGAGCGCAGCCGCCTCTGCTCTTCGCTGACCAAAAGATGAAGGTAACCTAATGCCCGTTTCTGAAAACCCAGTTGTTCGTTTTCGTGACTACTCTCTCTCTTTCTCTTTCGCTTTCTCTCCTACTTGTTTATTTATTGTGTGTTTTTTTGCTTTTGCCATTGGCAGTTTAACATCGCAAACCCCACCACTGGCTGCCAGAAGAAGCTGGAAATTGACGATGACCAGAAGCTGTAAGTATTTTGTTTAGCATCTTTGGCGTGTGGGATTTTGCTTCAAGTGTTGAATATTAACTTAGAATGTAAATCATTGGCATTTCCTGGAAACTAGTGTGTACTTGGTGCCTTTTTTTTTTTCTCGATGGTATGCCTCTCACAGTTTTCACAGTTAATGAGTGTCTGTGGCTCTGCGTCGGGGTTGAATTCAAGATTGATGATTTTGAAAGATACTCGATGTCATTGGGTTGGCTTCTTTTTTAATGGGATCTATGCAAGATTATGATTTGAACTTGGGAATCCAATCTGGGCTGAGCTGAATTAGTTTCCTCAAGTATACCCATTCTGTTTCTGTCTGTGCATAGTTGGTGCAAAGTTGGCTGTTTTACCTTCGTCTTTTTTTTTACCCTTGCTAAGCTTATGGTTTTATGCACTAGATTATATTCTTCGTTGTGGTAGCTTTTAATTTTTATATCCTTGCTTGTGCTGATAATTAAAGATGTAAGAATCTGTAGATGTGGTTATCATTTTGTTAGCTCTTTTTTGACATTTTATATTAGTGGTGGCTTCATATTTTCTCATGTTTGAATCTGTAGCCGTGTATTCTTTGACAAGAGGATCTCCCAGGAGGTCAGCGGAGATTTGCTTGGAGAGGTTAGCGTTTAATTGCTTGCCCTACCCCCCAAATTTTATACAAGTTCGACCATTGTTCATTGTTTATTCTCCTGGTTGCTTAGGAATTTGATGCCTGCAGTTTTATTCATTGTTTTGTATGTGGATTTTGTAGGAGTTTAAGGGATATGTGTTCAAAATCATGGGTGGTTGTGACAAGCAAGGTTTCCCCATGAAGCAGGGTGTGTTGACCCCTGGTCGTGTCAGTCTCTTGCTTCAACGAGGTTAGTAAAATGTTATATTTTTGATATTTTTGATGTTCATCAGTAAACCGCCTAGAAGTTTTCTTTGTTTGCTGGTCTGAGCAATTGTTTGTTATGCTATTATGTGCACTATCAACCTAACTTCTATGAGCAATTTAACTTGTTTGAACAGGAACACCCTGCTTCCGAGGTTATGGAAGGCGCAATGGTGAGCGCAGGAGGAAGTCTGTACGTGGGTGCATTGTCAGCCAAGACCTTTCAGTCCTCAACTTGGTTATTGTGAAAAAAGGTGAGAATGAGCTCCCTGGATTGACCGATACAGAGAAACCAAGGATGAGAGGTCCTAAGAGGGCATCAAAGATTCGCAAGCTTTTCAATCTCACAAAGGAGGATGATGTTAGGAAGTATGTGAACACTTACAGGAGAACTTTCACCACAAAAGCTGGTATGCTACTATTCCTTTTGTGACAATATGTTTCCTTCTGGTGTATTGTTTCAATCTAATTGATGTTCCTGAGTTTTATTTGTTCGCCTGGAGGGTTATAACATAGTTGTTGATGCCTGCTTGTGTGATGCAGGTAAGAAGGTCAGCAAAGCTCCCAAAATTCAGAGGTTGGTTACTCCTTTGACTCTGCAGAGGAAGAGAGCAAGAATTGCTGACAAAAAGAAGAGAATTGCCAAGGCCAAGTCAGAGGCTGCAGAGTACCAGAAGCTTCTTGCTACCAGATTGAAGGAGCAAAGAGAACGCCGAAGTGAGAGCTTGGCAAAGAAAAGGTCTAGGCTCTCTGCTGCCTCTAAGCCGTCTATTGCTGCTTAAGTCGGGACTTCTTTTTCTCAATCTTTGGATTTTTGTAGTAAGACGAATGTCATAGTTCTATCTGAATTCTAAATCTCGAGGTGGCCCCCTGGATCCTTCAAACTGTTTTGACGCTTTTTCTTTTTGGTTTTTGAAATCAATTGACCAGACAATACCAACAATTTGTTTCAATGCGCTCATTCTATCTTTCAGAGCTTTCTAGATATCTGGTACTTATATTGGATAATTTGCACCATTAGATAGTTTTTTGCTGTATTGAATAAATTAGATTATTAGCAAAATACGTATGTTTTACTAGGCAAAAGTGTTACATTTAGTTCTAGCCTCTTAAGATCTGTTCGCTACCTTTCTCGCCTCAGTAGCTATTTGCCTGCGTAGTAAAGAAAAAACTATCATTTTGCTTGATAACCTCGATAAGAAATAGGGCATATGGCGGTGGTGATCGGAGTTGATACTTTCTTTCATTGCCAAAAAAAGGTTTTGCGGGTGTTACAAAAGTTATGATAATCTAGTCTTGGTCACAAAATTTACGTTAAGAAAATTCTGGATACTCCACTTACCACCATTCCAATGGTTGACACTCTTTTCTGGAGCCTCACACCCAAGGCCACAGGCATCTAGCTCAAGTTGAACACATTTATGGAGTCTCAATATCTCTCCAAAACTATTTTAGACTCCCTTCCAACTAAAACCAGCCTTTGCTCCAGGAGTATCGGGAGCACTTGTTTCTGGATTGTATGTGGGCAAAAGAGGTATGGCGGATGGCAGAGGCAGATCAGCTCCTTATTGCACCAAGGGCCAACTTCTAGGACTGGTTTTGCCAAAATTTGGCAGAATGCTAACCGTTATCTTATCGAACTGGGAGTAGTACTGTAATTATGGTGCTTATGGTACTCAAGTAGCCTAAAGCATTTTTCAGGAACGGGACCTCACAGCTAAAGAAATTGTGGACATGGCAAAATGTGTGCTATATACAGTTACCAGGAGGCCAACAAATTCTCAGGACATTCCTACTTCCGACAGGCCCACAATCACTACTTTATACAAGGTGGAAATTAACCACAAGAAGCAGGTAGAAACAATGTGAATGTGGATGCTGGAATTTTCGGGGAAGAAGGCTGTGGGTTAGGAGCTGTTATCCGCAATTCTTCGGAAGGGGAAGTTCTTGCTGCATTGCACACCAGCTCCCGCTGGAGATTGCAGAAATATTAAGCCCATCCTTTTCGGAATCCACCTAGCTGTTTCAGAGGGCTTTCTTCATTTGGGCGTCGTCGAATCTTATTGCCTTGCTGTTATACAGGAAATCAATAGTTCACATTGTCTTGGATACACACCTACCTGGGACTCTTCTGGAAACCCCAACCTCATTTACCAACCTGCGTCCTGTCCAGTTGCTGACTGCAGTGCACACGCGAACTGCGAACAGGGTTGCAAATGAAGTTTGCTTAGTATGCTAAGACTAGTAACGAGGACTGCTTTACGTTAAAGCACTTCACATCAATTAAACGCTTCCATTCTTTATAAAGACAAAAAGAAAAATATTTTTTCAAAGGCTCTATGATTTTGAAAGCTCTAACGACATGAGTTGAGTGATAGCTGTGTATACATCGACTTTTTTGCAGAAAAAAAAAAATATTATTTACCAATATGAAGTAGACCTGGCAATTCTGTTGTCATGTCGAGTTCGTGTCGGGTTGAACAGCTAAACGGCTTTTGATTCTTCAACCCGACCCGATCAATTTAATAATCGTGTCCTGATATCCAACCTGTTTATTATCATGTCGAGTTCGGGTTAACCCGCGGGTTACCTATTAAATCTAATAAGCCTAAAAATTAGTTTGAAATTTTTTTTATTTCGCACAAGTGGTTGTATTTTTTACCCAAATAAGCAAATAGTTAGATTTTCTCATATATTAAATAAAGTTATAAATTGTAGAATCATTAGTAACTTGACCTTAAATATTAAATAAGCCTTATATTAAATCGGATAAATATCTATACCCTAAATATAATCGGGTCATAAACAGGTACTCGTGACCTGACCTGCTAATTTTCGTGTCGTGTCGAGTCTACCTATTTAACTAAAAGGGTTGAAAATCTCTGACCTATACCTGCTAATTTCGTGTCGAGTTGTCGTGTCACTACCCGTTTTGCCAGGTCTAATATGAAGTAGTTATATAACCCCATATGATGGATTAAAAGCAGGTGCTACTGAAGTTCTTGCAAAAAATAGCTCCAAGGATATTCTCTTCGTGTAAAATAAAATAGCACCTGCAACGATTATATAATAGAAATTGATATAATCTCTTCTTTTCCTCTTGTATATATTGTAAGGATTATATAATAGAAATTGATCAAATACCACTAGCATTATCCGCTTGTGATCTTTCTAAACCATGAGATTAACTAACCTCCACCTTAAAAATTGGTAAAATTGTGGGTTTTCTCCTCTCTCTCTTTTTCTTTAGGAAAATATCCTAGATTTATTAATTCCAGCTATCATGGACGACTTTCTTTCTGGCGGTAAGCCCCCACCAAACTTCCTTCTATTTAATTTTTTCCTTTCAGTTTTTCGATTTTTGTTATTACGGGAGTCAAAAGTTATGGAGGAAGATTTGAGTTGTTCTTGCTGCAGAAACTTATCAACAAGAAGATGTTTCTCTCCACAAGTATGCCTCACCTTCACTTGTTGGCTTACTGGTTATGGTACAGAACATACTAGTCATGACGTCCGTAAAGATGCTCGTCATCCGAATATTGTGCCAAAGTATATAATTCCTGTTGTGCAATTCTTTGTAGTAAGTTAAGAGTAATTCTTATGCCAAAATTCTTTTTATACTTTTGTTCGATTATATCTTAACTATGTATTTTCTGATCACTAGATCTGTTTATATGAATGAAAAATGCTCCTCAAAAAAAAACTTACCTTCACCTTTTGCATCTCCATAACTAAAAAAAGAAAGATGTTGTCTAAAAAAAGAACTAGAAGATATTAGTTTGATAGATGGGAGAAGTGGATTTAGGCGATTTTGGAATAAAAAAAAATTGCTCAAACAGGGGCGTGCTCTAACACTAATAGCCCTCATCGTGAGGGTCTGGACCACAAAAACCTTTGCTCCGTTACCATATCATTGGCATTACATCAAGGAAGAAACGTTAAGGATGAGTTTGGGAACCAAAAAGTTGAGAATGACAGGAAAATGAAGTGAATACATATAGGAAAGAAAGGATTGGGGGAAAATCCCATAGCGTGGCCAATAATATTGAGCCGTTTTTTATTTGAATCTTATAATTTTGAAAGCTATTAATCAAGTTCTAATTCATTAACTAGTTATATCAAATATTTTTTTTCCCGTCAAATTTGGATGTTAAATTGAGAATTTTTTTTAGTACTCTTAAATGTTTTTCATGGTCCCTATATCATGATTAAAATTAATTAGGTCCTCAAATCTTAAAATTTGTAAATCATGAATTTTAAATCTTTAAATCTTAAATCCTAAATTCTAATCTTAAAATCTAAAATTTAAATCTATAAAGTTTAAATCTTAAACCTTAAAATCCTACTTCACAAAATCTTAAATATTGAATCCTAAACCTTAAAATTTAAATTCTTAATCCTTAATAGCATAAATCTTAAAATCTTAAACATAAAATCCTTAACCTTATATTGTAATGAGACATAGTAGAATTTAGGGTTTTCTCTTTTCTCTCCTTCTCTTAGAGAAAAACCCTAGATCTATAACTTGGGGCTACCGCCGACTTTCTTACGGCGGTGAGCCCCCACCAAAATTTCTTTCAACTAGCTTGTTTTTGTTTTTTTTTTTATTTTCGTTGGTTTACTCCCACTTTTTTGAGTTTTGTCTCACTTTTTGTGAGTTGTTTTCTCTCCTTCTGGAGTTTTCTCACATCTTTTGGTGTGTAACAGCCCGAGTAAAATTTTTGATTTTTACCGGGACTGTAGAAGTCTATTTACCGTGATTTACTGTTGAATTAATCTTGGGTAATTAATTCAAGGTAAATCGGGAGTCGTTTTTCGAAACCGAGGGTTTTCCCCCGCTCGTGATTTTCCCGCGGATTTTTCGGAACTAAGTTGGTATTTTTCGGGTTTCGGAATTTCTCGGAAAATCACACCGGAAAATAACTAAGGAGGTATCTGTTATTTTCTGGTCCGGATCGGATTCGCCCGTAATGCAGACGAACTACATTATTGTTAATCACAAGCTTAATAGTTAATTATAGCTTATAAAAGAAAGCAGAGGAAGAAGAGCCGGGAGAGAAAGGAGAAGGAAAAAAAAAGAGAGAGAAAAAGGAGAGAAAAAAAGAAAAGAGAGAAAAAGAGAGAAAAAGAAAAAGAGAGAAAAAAAAAGAAGAAAAAGAGAAAAAAATCAGACAGAAAAATTAGAAAAAAAGAGATGAAGGAGGAGGAAAAAAATAAATACAAAAAAATAGAAAAAAAAGAGAGAAAAGAAAAGAAAAGAAATTCAGAAAATGAAAAAGAAAATCAGAAGAAATACGAAAAAAAGAAGGAAAAAAAAAAGAAAAATGGTGAACAGTTCGTCACCTCACCCGGCGCCTGTATTACTGTACATCTCGAAGAGATCCCCGGCGAGTCACGTCTCACCACCACCGCAAGTCGAGTCGCCGTCCCGTCGCCTGTCGACCGCCGTGGCCCCCGTGAAGTTCCGCCGCGAGACGCGCCGCCAGGGAGCCTAGACCCGTCGGCGGACCCGGCAGATCTGCTTCAGCCCAGCTGCCGCCTCACGCCGTGCTGCCTCGCTGAAACGCCCCGACCCGTATTTACCGTACACAGTAAACACGTGCCGGAACTGTGACAACCCAACCAAATAAACCCAAGCATACAGTGTGAACAATAATAACTCGGCCCAACGGCCCAAAATAGTAAAACAACATAAATAATAAATCCCGGCCCAGTGGCCCAATAATAGTGAAAACATGCACAGCGGAAGACTTATGAAACTCACATATACACTGTATGCATAAATGCAAACTATGGATCCAAGCCCGTCCAAGGGATAACGCTGCAGCCTGTCTGGAATGCACCAAGCCTGTACATGAAACAACTCATCCTACGGGATGAAAGCCCGCAGGTGAGGGGTGAGTCCGAAGTGCTCACGACAATGGAAAGAC